>VWZS01007264.1:985830-1033330 GCA_013397075.1 Rhabdornis inornatus
GGAAGGAAGAAAAAAATCCAAACCAACAAAAATTCAACTCTACATGAGAAAAAAAAATGAAACTGATGATGATTTTAATTTTCAGTTAAACAGTATTTGACAGACCATGAGACACACAAGGCCAAATATGAAATTATACTAATAAATCAAAAGCTTAAAATGCAAAACATATAAAAAACTTTCTGGTGCACATATTCAGCATTTCTCTTTTTCTTTTTACCTTACTGGAAGATAAAATCAGAAAATTTAGTAAAGTAACATTTTACCTTACTAAAAAATTAAAATTTAGATATTTCCAAGATAAGACAATGGGCAAAATTGTATTATACTTGATTTTCTTTTTAATATAAAAAGTATACTTAAGCCTTTCAAAGACAGTTTAAATGGTAAGAGTAGGTTTCAAAGTACTTGTCTTCCTTTCTATCACCAAAGTGGTGATAAGTAAAGGTGGAAAGCAATAGTTCTCAGCCTCTCTGGGCAACAAATTAGTGGAATAAATGCCCTTAGAAATACTAATAGGCAGAACACTACTTGGTTTTCTCAAACAATTTGGTGAAGAGCAAAAATGAGAAGACTGAGCTTCAAGTTCTGGAGAACAAGGAAAGATTACTCAACAAAGTTAAAATATGAAAGACAAGGGGAGAAAACCGAGAGCAGCTGCATTTGAGCTATTGACATCAAAAACACTTCCAGGAACAACCAGCAGCTTCCGGTCAAGTAAGGACACGCCTCAGAATTTTCACACAATGTAATCCTCCAGGGATCTTTCCACCTCTTCTGACTGAAGAACAGGTTAGCCTAAAGTGATCAAGAGTCACAAGAAAAAAAGCTTTGATCACTTGTCCCCCATTCTCATTGCCCCACAAGGACACTAATTTTTGTCTTTGTAAAACATGCAGTTAAGTTTGACACAGAGCTCTAGTAAGGGAGAGAGAAAACGTGGAGTGAGGGAGATATACATGAAAAGAAATTAATAGAGTACACAGCTTTTGAGGGAGAGGACTGGCACAATGTTTTGACAGTTTCATCACATCCACCTGTATTCCTTTTCCTACTTCCCATGCATGCTGCTGGCTTGCAGGTTTCTCCATATATTTTTCTTGTTTCAAGCACCAGGATTATCAAACCCATTCCTATAAAAATGGAAAATCCTTCAAAATTTAGTGTCTTCTGTCAACTACTAGCCCTAAAAATGCAATGACTGGCATCTAGACCAGTACAGGAACTTGTAATGGAGACAGCAATGTTCATGTGTAGTCAACACCACAGATTGTTGCTGAGCTCAGAAAAAGCAGGAAGGGTGCAAGCCTGCTGATGTGACTTTCTTCACTTCTGTTTCATGATGGTTTACAGGATCCAAACCTACTTTCTCTTTACAGTTTCTTCTTCTTGCTGTCTCCTTTAAGATTTTCTCTGTAGAAGCAATTAATATGTCCAGCCAGCATAACCCCTAGGGTTTATCACTGGTTCTTTGGGTCTGCTAGAGCAGAATGGTGTGAAACCTTCTGTTGCTCTGGGGGAACTGATCCTAATTTTGCTAATTTTATATTCTCTCTGACTAATATAACATAGCATATCTGCAGTTCATCAACAACAAATACCTGAAGAGAAAAAAGGTGTGGCATTCCATAAAGAGTAAACATAATTTGAAATTCCTTAATTTTAGGTATGAAACCACATGCTATGAGGAAAGCAAATGTTAAGACAGGAGTGAGGTGAAGCATAAATATCTTACTATAGAATCATATAACTCATCATAAGGTCACTGGGTTTAAAGGCACCTTAAAAATCACCTAGTTCCACTCCCCTGCCATGGGCAGGGACACCTTCCACTAGAACAGGTTACTCCATGCAACCTGGTTTTGAGTACTTCCAGGGATGGGGCAGCCACAGCCTCTCTGGGGAATCTGTTCCAGTGCCTCACCACCCCCACAGCAAAGAATTTTTTCCTATAATCTAATCCTAACCTACTATCTTTCAGTTTAAAGCCGTTCTCCCTTGTCCTGTCACTATATGCTTATGTGAGTCCCTCATCTTTCATGCAGGCTCCAGTCCAGTACTGGATATAAATATTTCAATTATTTTTCACTTTTTGTCTCACCATCTCTTCTAAAAGCAACACATATCATTAATATCAAAAACTAAATGTAGATGCTCCTGCTCACTGCAGGGGGATTGAACCATGTGACTTTTAAGTGTCCCTTTCAATGCAAACTATTTTCTAATTCTGTGATTAAAAAACTCTAGATAGGAAGCACTAAGTTGTCTGGCAATAACAGTATTTCATTATTGTACATCTAAGTATTTCTGGACTCTGAGCAGTCTAATTAGACATCTAACTCCTGAATGTCCAGTTGAAATTGTGAATTCTGTCAAAGAAATTTCCAAAAGTATCAGATAAAAAATTCTCTGTTATTTATGAACAAATCTGTCCTTTTTCATGTAGAGAAAGCAATACATACACCTCTTTCTTTGGTCTGGAAATTTCATGGAAACACTTATCAGAGATGGGGGTTCAGGGAATTCAGTATGGGAATTACTGGAAATTCAGTGTGCTCCCTCTGCAGCATGTAAAGGAAGAAGTTTCCCCTCTTCTGTGCTCAGATCACATTTAATAGAAACTACAACCATGCAAGAAAAAAGAATATAGTTTATCCCTTAGAGGGTCATTGATAATGGAATTTAGAACAAGAAAGATGTGTTATGTTATCTGCTTTTGGCCTCTTACATAATCAATCATTGAGTTTCAGCTGATAGCTTCTGAACTTCTCTCTTGAAACCACTGACTCAGCTGGTTAACGTGTGTCCTATAGAAAATTAGCTAACCTAAATCTGAAGACATCTACAGATGTCAAGCCCACCATTTTCTCAGTGTAAAATCCCCAGAAGTGCCAGGTTTCTCTGTTGAACACATCACATTTCAGCTACCAGACATGAGCTCCTGTTATTGCCTGTTCTTTAATAGTAAGAGCAGCACCCCAGATTTTTGCCCTATAAAGGAATCTTGCAGTATGAATCAATTAATATTTCAATCTTCTTTGAAAAACTCATTTATATGAGTTTTCCCTGAAGTCAGAAAATTTTGTCAAACTCCGTCACCTGAAAAAGAGCAAAGGGCCTTTTTAGAGAACTCCTAAAGCTGTGAAAAGACAGGACCAACCAACATACTTCTTTTGTGTGAATCTTTTAAGTTTAGATGCTCACTGTCTTTCATTTTCCAGTCCACTATAAGTGGACTGAGTAACATTTGGGCTCATTCTTGCATAGATCCAAGAAACACCTCAGATGTAAGGTCACAGATGACTTCTGTCAGCATCAAAGCAAGAAGAGCCTATCTTCATACTCCACATGATCTCATGTGTCACAGCAGAAAGTAAGATTCCTATCTGCTACAGATAGTCTGGCTAAGTGTTTGCATATTGACTTAGTGAGCTCTTACACAGAAAAAAAAAAAATCTTAAACACATTAAGACCAGTAAAACACTTGGAGAATTATACAAAAGATGTAACTCCAGTCCTCTAGGACTGTGGACCTACTCCTCCATACCAGATCTTTAGCAATCAATAGTACTGTAGGGAAATAAAAACTGAGCTGGTCTTAAATCCTGGCCAAAAAAATTTCCTGACCAGGCTTTGTCCACACGGCATCCATCAGTCAGTCAGACAATAAACTCTTTTTCTCACAGGCAATGAATAACACTGCTAGCAAATATATGCTTTTTTCCCCTCTCATCTGCTTTTCAATGATTACTGGTGAAGAGGGAAGAGAAGTGTTTTGTTATGTTACAGGTGTTTGCCACTTAGCCTGGCTTAACAGAGAATAAGTTTCAAGAGAAATTTGGGCAGGTAGAGCTATTTTTTTTTCTAGCATCAGGATTAACAGCAAACAAACTGAAGAAAAACAAAACACCACTAGAAGAAGCAAACTCATGATGTCCAGACTGTTGCTATTTAAAGTATATATTCTGTTAATCTTCCTGAAATTAATTTTCTGAATACTGTCAGTTTATACTGAAAGAGCAAACACCTGGAAGTTGTGTGCACCTACCAGGAATATTGTTTAATAACTATTACTGCAGGAACGTAATTTGACATTAAACCAGTATGATTTGTGCCAAAAAGCCTTCATTAAAATCTAACATAAAATTTTGTCTTGGAGCCTTAATTTTATGTTTTTATCATAGTTCTATTTATGTAAAGCAATACTGCAGAATAATTTGTCCACAGTTCTTTGGAAAGAGTAAATATTCCATTTATATAAAGTAGAAAAATTCCAATCAATATCAAGATACTGCTGAACCCAGCATTAGAACTTTATTTATGTTTAATTCCATAAATTAATATACTCTGTAATCTACAGAGAGTGGGTAAAGATACAGACGGTATTGGATAATCCATTAATTCCTAAAGAAACCAAATTCTCTTTTTCATAAACCCATGCTGTTTGTGCACAAAAACTTTGGTGATTTATATGTTGTTGCACAAATCAGGATTAAAACAAAATTGTTTCTAATAACCAGATCAGAGCCGATGAACTTAAAACTCTTCACATGTCTCTGCTGAGCAAAGCAGAACTACAAATAAACAAAAAAATCTAAAATAAAATAAGTTAATATTTTATTACATATGGGCTGAAAGTAAGCAGAAAGCTGTATATGCACTTTGTATTCATATGAAGTTCTGTCCTGCAATTTACCAAATTTCACTGGCTGTAATATACTCTTCAGGTAAATCCAGCATTTTGTTTTCTAAATAAATAAATAAATATTAGGAAGAGCTGTACAGGAAGTGCACTTTAAATCAACTTATGAAGCTTTTGGGGAAACACAATCCTAGTGTAATCAAAATGGTATTTTCATAACATAACAAAATCAATAATAGAAGGCATGTTCTTTCTGTTCAAAGGTGCTTTGTTTTGAAAGTATTGCCATGTAGTATTTACGGTAACAGCTGTACAGTTAAACTTTAGGCACAAACTGAACTGCAGAGGATCTGCTGCATAAATATAATTCCCATGGCAACTAAGTGTGCTACTAGATAACAGAGAAAAAAGGATTTATGTGTTTGCTGAGCTGTCTTGCCCTAGAGGAATTCTCCAGGCAAATGCAGGCCACCTGCCACATGTTATATTAAGCTCAGCCTTCTGGACTTATTTCCAAATCTACAACAAAAAGGTCCACCAAGTTCCATTTGAAGTTTCCCTGTCATGGTCCCAGTCACTCCAAAATACACAGCTTACTCTTCAGTATGCTTCCTCTATTGCAACAGAGATGTTTAACAATGAGTAAGTATATTTCTGGTCGCAATTCTAAAATCTAAATCCTCCACAAAAAGTGGAAAGTGGGCAAGCAACCTGAATCTTCAAATTCATTTAAACTTTTCTCCACAAGTACTGAGACTCAGTACTAAAGTGTGTGTAGTTTTTAAACTATACCAAAAAATATTCCTGTTTTAGTATTATAAGGAAAAATATTTGGGTCAGATCATTCACATAGTACCTTTCTATATAATAATGTATTAAGGGTCCAAAAGACTTGCCTTCATATGCAGCAAAAAAAACAAACAAAAAAATTTTGATACAATACATTGCTAATAGAGACGCAGTGCTTGGAAATGCCTTAAGTTGGAATATTATACTGGGAATGAAGACGACCACTGAAGTAGAAGCAAAAATACAATCACATGGCAAGCAATAGGCAAACAATGCAAATAATGCCACCAAGTTATCAAAGGACCAGAGTATGCGTGAAAGTGCATAATGTTTACAGTGATTTCCTTGTCAATTTTGCCTTTTGGAGATTAACTAAAAAAAATTTAAGAAACTGTATTTAACAATCAAGACTGTCCCTAGGCACAAGCCCCAGAAAGGAAACTGCTTTGCTCAATTGTCCTCCCTGGGAAAACCTTGTGACACTTAAAAGAGGCAGCAGATCTTGCCTGAAACATGAGCTTTAGCATGGGAACACACACCCCGTGCACACTTTTTAGGTAGTTTGTAAATCTATCACATTGCTAAGTCTATGGTCAGCATCAGGCAGCAACAGTGCCATGAATTTGGGTGTCTACACTTATGAAGCACCTTCACGTTATCTTCCAAAGCCCCCGTGCAAGAGATGTACAAGTCATGAACATGGGCTTCCTGCTGTCTTACTGCTTGTGCTCATCTCTCCAGAGTTGTTTATTTACACCCCTCCTTTAGCCTTACCATCTTGCTGCAGCTCCATGTGAACCATGAGCCTGTTCCAGAGTCCACAGAAGTTAAATCAAGCCTTGTGTTAGCATAAAGAGGTTTTGGTAAGTCACAGAATAGCATACATTCCCATCATCTATGACTCTACTTGCTTTTGTTTGAGCAGGTAACCTACAAGTCCAATGTTTTAACAAAGATAAAAAATAATATTAATTTTCATAAACTTATGTTGCAGTGATCACAAATTAATCTCTCTTCAGGATAGTCATAAAGTATTTGCATTAAAATGAAGAACTGCTTGTGCAGGGACAGGAAAAGAGGAAGACTTTACGGAACACTTGTTCATCACTGTAAAATAACATCTGTGTTATATAAAACCACTAAAAAACAGTATAAAACAGAAATGAGTTAAGGATCAATATGATGTTACCAGACAAGAATATGCATTTTTATTGCTAATAATAGTTTATATACCCTAATGATTTTCTGTTCTTTTTCTTAAAAATAGGGAAAAATACAGGACTAACATTAAGTATTACTCTGACTTGAATTTTCTTAGAAGCAATGACACAAAATACTTCACCAACAGATATGACAAATGCACTTTATATTTCAATGTGTCAAACCATTTCAATACTCAGAAACTATGTTGAAGCTGGCAGGCAAGCAGACTATATTAAATTTTTCTCTGGAATCGACTTCTATTCTGTACTGAATTACTAGAATTTTAGTGACCCTAAAAAAGGTTGTCAAAAATAATATTCAACACAGAGTTTCCAAATCTAATGCTCTATTATGCATACTTCACATAAAATAATATCATTTCAATATAAACAAACCAGTCAAGAACAACATTCTATTTGTACTTGTAATTTTGCGTACAGTTTTATATTGATTTGTCACAGCATTTTTTAAAATGCACCTTCTCCTGAAAAAAAAAAAATCAGAGGTTACATTTGGTGATTCACTTTGTTGCAGATTTGATACAGCTGGAAACTCTTTTTAAACAAAGTCTACCAAAATGAGACTGCAAACATGTTAATAGCCTCTTCAAAACTCTGATTTTTGAAGACTCCTATAGACTTGCACATCATAACATTCTCCTAAGAATTTTTTTTAGTGCCAGAAAAACAGTTGTCTTTACAAATCACTTAACTTCTTTTCCTTCCATTTAACTCAGTGCTTTCTCTGCACAATGAAATTCAACTGCAGTATTCATTTTCTTCTTTATTTTTTTCCCCTTGTCTTCCTGATAATCAACCTTTTACTATCTTGCTTTTAAGACATCTTCAGCTCTGGTGTTTCACTGTTCATACTGATAATGTAAAAAAATTCAAGAGTAAGGCTTGCCATTTACCTGCTCACTATTAATTTCAAACACTTTCTGTTTAATCTCTACTGTTATAAAATACTGTAAGCAAAGTGATCACAGAATTACAGAATCACAGAATATGCTGAGTTGGAAGGATGATCCCACAAGGACCATCAAGCCCAGTTCTTAAATGGCACTAAGTATAGCAGTATCTTTTCTCTTGTATCCACTGATGTGATAGATGCATAGAAGTCATGAGACCTCAGTGCGCTCCACTTAAAAAAGGGAATTCAGTCACACATTACAGCTCAGAAGGAGGCACAGTTAAATCCACAGCAGCTTGGTAAGCAACACAGAAAGCCCATCAGCAGCTTAACTCTATGACAGACCCAGAGGCAACTTGAGAGCTGTCAGCACAGCTGCCTGTGAAGCTCACAAGGGAAGCAATAACCAATTATGCCCCATGACCTGCTACTGGAAAACACAGTGAGAAAGATAACAAATCAAGGTCTTGAAAAACTTTTCAGAGAAACTATTGTTTACTTCCTACCCAACGTGCATCTCACTTCAAGCTTTTAATAAAGGGGTAGCATTCAGTGACCATGCTCTGCCTGACGCTTATGGAAAGGGACCACACCTTCAACATTCCTTACCTGGATAAAAACCACACATACATGCCATTCGTCTGGAAGCTAAGCTTGAGCTATAGCTGCAGAGAATTAATGCTTGGATCTCTGTTTTGGTTACCTGGCTCTTGTATCTGTGTGTATGATCAGCATCAAACCCAAACTAGACTCAACTAGAATGGAATCAAGCCTACGTGTAAACTTTCTTTCCATACAGCCTTTCTGATGAGTGGGTCTGAGTAGTTATAAAAATTAATTAGGAAAAATATTTATTTTGGTCACAGAAGCACACAAAATAAAATAGAAAGAGCTTGTCTTAATCCTCATTACCTGATCTACCTCTTTCCTCTGGCCAGCACTGTTTCCCTAACTGCACTGTTAGATGGGTTTCCCTGGTACATCAGTCTAAAATCTAGCTTAAGTGCAGGCTCAGTGAGCTACACTCAAGCTGGGCTCATAACACCAACATCAACAGTGACCTGCAAGTCGAGCTCAGAAACATTTCTAATTATCCTGTGTCTGGCAAGAGTCATTCCTGGATTGAATCTGATCTACAGAAACTAATAAAAATTTCAGCCTCCAGCTTCAACGGGGATAGCATCAAGCCAGTATATGCCTAGGTTCAAATAATCACGTTGAGAGGTGTAATACACAGTTTATGCCTGTGTTTTACTAAAAAACATACTTGCAGTTTATTTGCAGACTTAAGTAGCATTTTAAAGATGTGCAGGCCTTTGGAAAGGCATCAGTATGCAGGACGAATTTCACACTTTCACCAGGGTAAGAATACTTGATTTGCAGGTAACATGCAAAGCAGTTTTAGTTATAAGCCATAAGCAAACAAAGTATCTGAAGCACACTAGTTGTGTGTTATTTAAACAAACACTAACAAAGGGCAAAAAAATTAAAATGCTTCAATTAACTAAAGATGTAGATTACATAGCTGTCTCACACACAGAGAAATCTAAACCTTCATCAACCCCCAAAAAGAACAGAAGTAACTGACATGCTGGTTTAAACTTTCATAATTTCAAAACATGAGGGGACAAAATGTGTGAGAGGCTATTGAATATGAAGAAATGGCATTTAAAGATGATGACCAGGGTTATTTTACAGTTCTGTGACCATTTTGGTGTCTGGTGTGGCAGCAGCCCTCTCTGGGGTAGTGGTCCAAAACATTTCATTCTACAGAAAGGGTTTTCTGAGCAAGTAAAATTGTGGCCTTTTAACATGACTGACTCTCTAGAGGCCATGGTACCGTATATCAAACAAAATAAAATTAAATCCCTAATTTTAGATACTAATTCCTGTTAAACCATAATCATGCAGCTAATTTTCTCTAGTAAATGCATTATTAAGCAAATTAGAAAAGGGGTCACATTTACTAAATTATCCACTTAAATGTTTTGCTGGCCAAACTCCACTGAAAGATCACGTTTCCTAAATTGTGACCCAAACTATGCAATCAAGACAAAAACATAAATAAAAAGCACATCATTGTGATATATTTCCCTTCTAATATCTTATTTACCTGAAATTCATGTGACTGAACTCTGAAAAGAAATGACCAGCACTATGTTTTCTAAAAAACCAATTAAGCATATCTCTGTTAATAGCCACATCCTTGGGGATTTCCTGCGGATGCACTCAGTGCACACACCTTTTCGTCTTTACCTCAATAGCTTGAGAGAAATGCTGATTGAACCAGAAGTGCTGCACAGCCAGCAACACACTGCCAGCCCAGCCTTCTACTGGGTTCGCTGCCAGGGAATTGGAGAATGTATCAGTCATCTAAGAAACAGAGTGAGTGCTACAAATCTCTCAACGAGAAGCGAGACTTGGGTGGATAAGGTGAAGAAAAGGGTGTGGAATGATTTGAAAGGTTTCTAGTACAAACTGCAAAAAATCTCTGAAAGATTCTTTAGGAAGGTTCTTATCCTGATCAAGGATTTTTACACAAAAGAACGATCTGACCCTTTAATAAAATATTTTTAAGGTTTTAATGAATATAAATTAGATTAGGTAATCAATACTTATTACTGTGTTATATTTTTATCAAATTATATTCAAAAGCAGCCTCTCTCATCCAGTTTGTAATTTCCAGAGTGCGTTCTGATTGACATTCCTCTAAACAAAGGATGCCTGATATATGACTACATTATTGGCATTTCGTCAATGGTAGCAACTTACAACATGTCTAATAACTGAAAGCTAATGATAATTAGCTCTTGCCAAGTCTAGTAATGTACCCAGTTACTATTTAGCACTCAGACTGTAAAAGCAACAGCTTTTTTTTGAGGTAGTGTAGTAGTTTTAGAAAAGAACCAAAAGATGGTTTGTGTAATTTCTGTTCAAGTCAAAAGAAAATGAAATATATCACACTTTTTTGAACTCCTCGATGACTTGGTCTCAAAATTAGCACAACTATAACATAGCTGGGAGACAATATGGTTACTTCTTATTTTTATGTCTTAGCTGAGACATTTTTTTAACTATATAAGCTTTTCAGTTCTAAATTTTTTTCCAGGACAAAGTTATAGTTGGATTTAGCATCTCATTCAGCAAACACCCAAACCAATGCATACTGCCTAGAAATGGGAGGAACACCTTAAGATGAAATATATGCTGGTTTAAAAAGATCAAAACCAACAAACCTCAAAGAAACAATGTAACACGTTCCCTACATCACATAAAACTATTTTTGCTGCTAAAAGTCTCAAAAAGATAGAGGGAAGAAAACACGGAAGACCGAAAAAAAAAGATTTTTGCAATACGGTACATTCTTTTCTCCATCCATTTGCTGAATATATATCCCAACATCAGTAGCAAGAGAGAAATCAAACACAATTGTTTGACAGAGCAAATGTGGCCAATAAAAGGTGAAGCAAATATTTTCGAACACCAGCTGGAAGATATCCTATTGTGGTAAAGTTGGAAGTATGCATGCTAAAATGTGTCTGGGCAGATGAGAATCTTCAGGCCACTCGCTGCACTCAGAGCTAAGCTATGTTTGGATGCCACCTAGAAGCACTTTGCTTTTACAACATTCTAGAAGCAAAATGAAGTTGCTTTCCAGAAGCAGGCACAAAGTTAAATATACCCTTCAGATGAGTTAGCGTGCAGGACAGCACTTGTCACTCTAAGAGAACCAAAAGACAGGCTGTTTAGCAAAGAATCTTATCATGGGATGTTCAAGTTCTGATTAAAGGCTGGTTTGAGAATGTGGAGGCGTCTGGTTGGCAGGGTAGGGCCTGCGTGTCTGAATAGTGGTCCTTGCTCTGACCAGCTTGGGGAGGGAGTACACACTGCATGCTCACAAAAGACTGCTTCTGATTGAAGGTCAGTCTTGAAACTTTGATTTGGAACACCTTATAACACAGTAATGAGAATGCAAGGCAATGGGAAAAAGCTATTTCTCTACACAGAGGTTTCACCTTTTCCTGCTGAGCAAACACCTGCTTTTTACTATTTATTCTAAATCTTCTTTGTTGGAACTATCTACTTTTGATTTTAAAGTTACTGCCCTAATTGGTGGTACAATAGCTGACAAAAACTTGTGTTATACACAAATACCATTTACTAAGAAAACAGGAGATTTTCAGGAAATGTTTCTTAAATAATTTCATAACTTCAAAACAATTCAGACTGAATTTCATAAGCACTGAATAATTCTTAAATAATTTTTCCTTCCAGTTTTACTTTGCTTTGCCACCAGTTCCTTCTTTAGCATTTCTACTCCTGGTTGCTATGTGTCCTGTCATCTGTGTGCCTCTCATTGCACTCTTCAAGTGCAATGAAGACATCCTTACTTTATCACAAAAAACCCCAAACTGTCTCAAGGCCTACTTTCATTTTATCAGTGCTGTGTTGCGTGTTAATTCATACTGCCACCACACTACCAGGTCACTGTCAGAGTTTTGGCAAGTCCTACATCCTTCTGTACTGCCTGCAGCTTTGCCCTACCACCACAGGCTGCCCGCTCATGCTGTCATGATACTGTTACATTAAAGCCATTAATACCCTTCATTTAACAAAAGAAAAAAAAGAAAACAAACCAAAACCAAAAACAAACACAAACCTATCTCATACTTTCTCGCTGATGTTATGTTATTGCTGTGGGAAAAAACTTCCTTTTGCCCAGCCACATTTTGTCCCTGGCTGTCTTTGAAGTTTCTTCTGAAGGCAAAGAACTTCTTTTTAATACACCCACCAAACAAATAACATCTTCCCCAATACAGTTGAATGTTTATGTGGTGAAAATTTTTGCATTTGTGAGCATTCAGAATTTTAATCATAATTTCTTTGACATGCAGAAATAAACAGTGTGTGTGAAGTAGCATCCTTTAGAAAATAGAATCCCAAATAAAAAAGAGATAGAAGTCAAGAGAAGGCTCTGTTCCCTGCTAAGTTAATTACAATGGGAGTCATCAGAATTTAGCAGCACTGATAGGTTTATTTTCATGCCTGCCTTCACTCCAGCAATTCCTCCCAAAAGAACTAATGCTGCAGGTGGTTTGAATGGCTTCCTCTCACCATAAAGACACACAAAAAAGATCCAAAACCAAAACTTCACCCTGTGAAGCAGTGTGCTGGTGCTTACATTCAGCTGAATGACTTAATATTCCCTCAACAGAAGCATCTCACTTCTGACACACTCTTCTGCCCCAATGCATTGAACTGTCGTACATCCATGGACTACACCCACACTGATCCTGCTGCAACACAAGCTGTAGTTGGCATTGTTTCTGTCATCAAGCAAACACAAATCAGGGATAAGGGTACTGAAGCAGGAATGCCTACACCCCAAGAATAGCTGGCCACACGTCTGAGGGGCAAGGCACAAGAGAGAAATGCAGCAAAAGGATTGATTATCAGAGAGTTAACTCACACATCTTGGAATGCCTAAACAGCTGCAGGTTTGATGCTTAACATACTTAATATTGGTACCAAAAAAGATCTGAGAGTAATTTTCAAGAGGCTTTTCAGACTGCTTGAAGAAGAATTCTTTCTCTGGTGGTCACCTCTAGCTAAAGCAGGCTCAGAGACAGGATATTTTGCTTACTACAGCATAATTTCTCTGGTAAGGTTAATCACACTCTTTCCAATTATTATGGAAAACTTATCAGGCATGTTTGACTGTTATAAACAACACCAGTCTATTACCCTCGACAGGAACAATTTTCCAAGATGTCAGTAAATCACTGTATCCCAGCTGTGTGCCAGCTCTTTTTGGCACTTACTTGTTGAACTGAATTTCTCATTCAAGAGGTGTTTGTGCGATGAGACAAGGAAGCGTTCTCAGCTTGAGCTAGCAACAAGAGGAGAGACATCACTGCCATGAGAGCAGATATGCACAGGGACAAAGGAACTGGAATGATCCTTAAAGGCAGAGATGAAAAGTTTGAACTTGATTGAACTGAAAAATTAGATTAGAGACAAAGAAACTCAAAGAGAAAGGACATGTGACCAGTAAAAAAGTCAAGGAACTTCAGACAATTCACATCTTCATTAATGATCTGGATGATGGGCCAGGGTGTACCCTCAGCAAGTGTGCTGATAGCAGAGATCAATGACATTTCCCACAACTGGGAGGAGTGGCTGATACACCAGAGGGTCACATCCAGAGGAACTCTGACAGCCTGACAGGAACCTCATTAAGTTTAGCAAGGAGAAGTGCAAACTCCTGCACCAACATAATACTGGGAGTCACCCAGCTGGAAAGCAGCTTGGCAGAAAAGGACCTAGGAATCGTAGTGGACACTAAGTTGAACATGAGCCAGCAATATGGAATTGCAGCAAAAAAGGCAGATGGTATCCCAGGCTGCATTAGAGAATCTGTACAGACACATTAGAAATTGACTGACTTTATCTGCACATAGGTTAAGAATTAAAAAAAAAGACAAGTAAAAAATGAATTTTAATGCTAAGGACACAGTAATGCTGGGAACAGATAGGCTTTGTTTTGGCAGATGAAACAATCAGAATTGCATAAACTGGGAGTATTTGAGAGTATGAATATGAATATGACAAAGGAAATCTTCTGAAAGATTACATATATCAGTAAGGAGAGATTTTAGGAAAAATATTTCAGGGTCCTTTTTCCCTGCACAAGTTTATTTCAAATGAATGAGATACTTGTATTTCATGAGCACTGCAGACATAATGTGGAACAAACTTCAGCCCTGTTGATCTTTGTACCTTTTTCCCCTCAGCCTGGGTGTACTTAGACTGGAAGCTCACTTTTACTGATACAGGAGAACTTCCTAAAAGGGACCAATCCCACTCTAGCAGGTTACTGTGAAATACATCACACATTTGCCTGTCATAGCCAACATAGGTCTCCTAACAATTAGGCCAGATCTCAGAAATAATAGTGAATCACAACCATAACCCTTGTGTCTGCCATCTTCATATTAACCTGAGAGGGAGAAATCTTCAGAATGTAAAAGAGCTGAGACACAATTAAAGAACACCCCTGATTCACTTCATTTGTTATACATAGAGCAGAATCACTTAATATGCTGTTATACCTAGATCATCAGTGAGACTGGGCACTGTAAGAAAAGACAAGATAAAATTACTGGGTATCTGTTGCCTGACAGCATCGTAAATGGGTGTATGGAGAAAGACTTCCTCAGAACAGGCATCCCAAGAAAGGAGGGCCTGTGGGGTGTTTTGTTGTTTCTCTGACACTGTTTATGCTTCTGCTCTCCCCAAACAATATTAACCATGATCTCAGACAACATCATCTTCAAGGTGATTATATGTAACTCCTCTATTACTGTAGGGTCATTTTAGCACCATATAGCTGTTGACTCTGTGATTCCAGGAAACTACTCAGTGTTTGTTTAGACTTCCAATTTGTATAGAACCCTGATCAAAAAAGATCAGCTAAAAAGAGATGCTATTTCCTTGTTTCCCAAACCCACTTCTGCCATCATAATCCAAAAAGACATCACAGAAGTATTAAAGAATACTTGTGATCCAAGTCAGCAAAAGAAAAGGGGTCCCATCCACATACAAAATTTAAAAATTATTTGAAGATGGTAAATCATATTCTTCTGAAGACAAGCTTTTTTCTAAGCTTATTTTGAAGCCACAGGCAGTCTTGCTCTGCTCACCTCCAATCCCCTTCGCAGTAGAAATAGGTTGAGCTGTGTTGATCTTAATTTCATACATGCACATACAGGGTAGCTGAAATCAGGAGCTATCTTTGAAATTCTTTTCCATGTTAATAAAGTAGAAGACCTAGAAAAACTCTGTCAGTCTCAATGACTCAAAGCTACTGGTAATTCCATGTTTCTGTATTGCAATTTTTCAATCTGCTAGCCCAGGAAGAATGGCTGACATACCCAAAGATGTTTGGTGCAAATGGAGTGTTTAAACTCACTTATTCTGTACAACACCTAAAAGAATTGCAAAGACTTAATTTCCTTCATTTCATGACCTATTTGAGTTCACCACCTAATTTTTATTCCTTTCTATGTGATCCAAATTTACCATTAAAATATTTTTAATATCTGACTGCAATAGCTCAGAATTGATCCAACCAAGTATCCGATTTCAGAGTGTGCTTTCCTTACTTGAAATGAATTTGAATCTTGATTCCTTCCATTTTTCCCATGAGAAAGCTCATGAAGTGTGTAGCCTGACAGGAGCCGTTGTTGGTGAGAAGCTTTTGAAAAACAAGCAGAGGCTGTTAGAATGATAATCAGTATTTGAGTTTTCTTGTTACTTTACTGTTTTGAGGGACCTCAAAAGAGGAGCACAGTGGCTGCACTCCTGTTTACCTAATCTGGGAAGGTGGTAACCATCAACAAAGTGAAAAGACAATTCTGTTGAGTAGAAGTTTCTCTCAGTAAAAAAATGCTGGTTCCCCGGTAGGATAGACATGTTTAACCTCATAAGCGACAGAGGATGGAACTACATGGTGAGGAATTTCTTGCTTCATAAAGTTTGAGGGAAATTTTAGCACGAATAAAATTAGAAAATGGCTAAGAAGTTCTTTATCATCTCCTTATCTCTATTCCAGGATTCCTTTCCAATAATTCCTTACGCTGGGAATGATGACCCGGGCATGAGGATTCTTGGTAATAAGAAAACTCAGTCTCTAAGTCATGATAACTTACAGCAGTATTTTGTGACAACAGCTGGGTACTTCCTCCATTACTTGAACTCAACAAAAGACTATCTTTCTATTGCTGTCTTTTGAGCAGTCAGGGAGAGACATATAGAGATATTCTGGTATATGCAAGTATTATCTTAAGCATGGTTAACACTTAGGCTCCATGTGTGGTGGTCAGGTTTTAGTTTAGGGTTGGTTTGCTCCCACTTCATCCCCCTTTTCCCTCCCTCCCCCTTTTATTTTTTAACTGCTGACTTGGCTGCTTTCTAGCTCTGGTTTAGTCAGCCAGCATTCCTATGCAAAGGATGTAGGAACTCTTTGGGAGTTATGTGCATGTACAGCTGCATGCCCTACAAGTTCAAGCCACATTTATGGTCCATTCTTCTCAATTCTGATCTTTCACATTGCACTCCACTGAGAGGAAGAGGGCACTGAAGATTATCACTATAGCTGCATCTCAGGAAGGCACAAGGAAAATGTGTGTTCATCTCACACATCTATTAATGTATGTCATTTCGGTATGGCTGTCCCACAAATCTGGCCTCACTTCTAAAGCTGTTTGTAGGCACCAATTCTCTAGATTTGGCAAGAGGCACAGCTTGAGAAACAGAAGAGGTAGACAAGTGACTCAGTTCTGCAATCAAAGACAGGGCTCCTGGAGCAATAGGTAGGGTGTTTCTTTACATGGGGCTCTACTTTTTTTTTATTTGTAGATTGAGCAATGCTGTTTTCTACAAATTATTTTTGTTCCAGATCAAAGAACATGGAGTCAAAGAAACAAACACAAGCTCCAATTCAGTTCTGTTTCATTCACCTCCTGTCAGAGAAAAGTGATCAGGTATGCTTCTACTCAGAACGCTCTGCAAAAAACTATACTCTGTACAGAACTGATCTTTCCCTATACCTCTCTTGTCTTTTCCCACACTCATTTTCTCTCTGAAAAAAAAAAAAAAATGAGGAGAAGGAACATAATAACATAATTATGTCCTTGCAAAAGGAAGATTAGACAAAGAATTAGCCCTCTGAAGTCAGTTTTAGCATGCAGACAGAAATTGGAAAACTGGATAAGATGCTGTCCTAAAGAAAAGCTTAAGATGTTAGAATAGCCCTTGTAAAAATGCTGCCAAAATTTTGATTTGATAATAAGCTATGAGTGCAGATGAAATAAGGAAGGAATAACAGGGCATGGATCATTCCACCACCACTGTATCTGATCCTGGTACCAAGCCACAAATGGGATGAAGTCACAGATTTGTGCATCTATTGGGGGATAAAAACCATTTACTGTGGGTGAAATTTGTGTCTCTCTGGAAATACTACAGCTGATGCATATGTTGTTCAGAGGCACTGCAAATTCTCTTCTGGAAGCTCACAGATAAAAACGGTTTCCTCAGAGAAACCAAGATAAATCTTTGCTTCTCATGCACATCTCAGATTCTGCTCAAAATGAATGAGGGAATAAGGACAATTAGAAGAAGAAAAAAGCTTCAATTAGCATACAAATATCTTGGTAATCAGGCCATAATAGCAAAGGAAATGCAGAAAAAAATACATGGCAGTTTAATGGGGAATTCTTAAAATATTATATTTTGTAAGGTTTATTGAAGTGTATATGTGACATTTTAATGAGGTTGTCCCAACATGCAGTATTTTTAAAGTTTGCTTGAGTATAGTAGGAATTCTTTATATTAATGAATTGTAACCAGGGTATTGTGTTTTGTTCACAGAACTAGTCACAGTTTCTGCACATGCTCACAATGCACACTAACATATAAATATTTTTTACTATTTCTTCTATTTATTTAAATCCATGCAATGTTGCTTTCATTTGCAAATATAAAGGAAAGAGATAACGGCACAAAGAGGAAGGGCTGTCCTTTGAAATGTGAACTTAAGCATAGGGGCTAAAATATCTAAAATAACTTCTTTCTGCTAAGAGTAGCTCAGTACATGGTATTATGAATCAAGTACCTTATAAAATTACTCTGTAGACACCAATTACTTACACAGTACGTAATGCATTTTTCTGCTAGATAAAATTAAGTCTCAGCAATGAAACCACCATGCCCAACAATTTGCACAAGAAAAATGGAAAGAGGATACATAAATCAGTGGAACAAACGAAAGCTATGCTCTGATTTCAGCCAAAACTTAAATCTTAACAGAAGTAAGTTTAGTGGTCTCAGAACTGAAATCACCATACCCAGCAATTGGTGCAAGAGAAAAAGAAAAGAGCATACATAAATTGGTGGAACAAACTAAAGCCCTTTCTGCTAGACTCTAATTTCAACCAGCTCTTAAACCCTCATGGAAATGAGTTTGGTGATTTCAGCTGAATTTCACAGTTAGCATCAGAAAACTAGTTTCAATTATTAGCTACAAATTCATTTGATTAAAAGCCCCTAATCTGGAGATGCCCAGGACTCTGCTAGCTTGTAAATTAAGTTAACATTTTCCTTCACCTCAAGACAGGAGGATTGCTCAGAGCTAGGATTCAATGCACCACGTGTTTTACAAAGATAAACAAGTGCCTTATGTTACTTTAATACTTTAACCTTCATGAGCCACAAAGTATTCCTCTCAAAATATTTAAATATTGTTCTCTGATTGCTATTAGGAATCTACCATACTTCAGGGGAGTCTGGAAAGCAGGAACAACTCTTTTTATCAGAGGTCTCTGTCAATATACCAGACAGAACCTGGGCCTAAAGTACCCCTCGCTCCCCCCACCAGAGGAGCACGCATAGAAGGGGGAGATGGGAGAGAAGTTTATATAAATCTAGTGATTCTTCTCCCCCAGACTCATGCTCAATTGAGCTAGAGGATATGTTTACATGCAGTTGATAAGACAAACAGATTTAAGCTTCACAGAAGTATAGAATACAGGAATTTTCCATCAGCACAGTCTACCACACGTCTGGGTTTTTTAAAAAGATACAGTAGAAAATTTTCTTTTAATATAAAATTTGCAGTATTTGAAATTATATACCTATAATTTATAGCAAAATGTTAGTAAAGCCAATTTTTTACTCTTTCAGTTAGACACAAGAAAAAACTGACATATGGAAGAGAGCTGTAAACAGAGAAAAGATGCACCTTTGGTCATTATACCCGAGAATAACTTAAGAAGTGTCACTCAGGATTGGTACTGGATGCTCTGCAATGCAGTGGGAGAATTAGATCTGTTATCATTCTTCCTACTCTAATAAAAAATAGAGAAGGATTAAAAAAAAGCCATGAGAAATTAACAGAATAAAAGCATTTGGAAAAATCCAAAACCCATTTGCACTGGCAGCCCCTTGGATATTAATGCTTCAAGTGCCCATGAATACTTTTGGCCCTTGCCCTTGTCTGGTGCAACTGACTGATGGAACACTCACAACACAGAAAATAACTAAAGAAAATACAGTATTTTTAATCTACTTCCTCGGCAACTTGCAAATCTTTGCGAAATCATACATCCACGCGATTGTATCGCTTATAGAACAATGCTAAAGATTTTGAAGAGCATTAACCAGCATAAACTTGGCCTATCAATAAAGTTAAACTGCAGCTGCTTTTAGAGTGGAGGCATTCACAATAGTTTTCTATCCATTTCAATACTCTGTATTACACTAGTATTCTACCATTTTCTCTGTGTGTGTGTTATTCATCTGGACAAGATCTCTTTTCACCGGGAATAACAGAGAGTATGGGATTTATTGCTATAATGAAGTTCTTTCAAATCTCTGTTTTCTCTCTCTAAAGGACAGGAGGATAGGCGTTCATCTCATCAGGCAGCTTATTAGGATTAGCACTGAGTAAGACACCACAGAATGTCAAGCCTATCAGTTACTAAACATGCATCATACAAACTTTGTCTTTGCGAGAACCTCTGCTCTGCATTTGTCATCCACCTGAATAATTAACAAGTACATGCTGCCTGCCAGCAGCTTAGGGAATTAATTTTCCCAGATTAAATGCAGATCACGTCTGCAAAAAACTCAGACCACACACATGCTGCACTACTACCTTTCAAACATTAAAAGCAAGGAAGCAAGTTTTAGTATGGTCTCTGCTGAGTCTGACCTAAAACTTATTTATTATAGGTATGACTTTATAATGATTATGAAGTGGTCAGAGAGGTTTTAACACCCAACTCGTGCAACAAGCCAACAAGGAACTCTCTTCAGCTGGCATGAGAAGCTATTTAAATAAATCTCCACTCTAGAGCTGCTTCACTGCTTAATGCTATTCTATTCCCAAAATACTGAGAGAGTCATAGGGAAAATCTAATGTCTGTAAACACTGAGGGTTTTTTGAATTTGAAGTATTTACTCTAGGCTCTTTAAAAATAGATTTAGAGATGACAACTGCAGCATGCAATAGCATGTGTATTGATGCCAGGGACTAAAAACAAATGAGGTATCTCATTACCTTACATTTTCTGTGATCTAAGTCAACACTTACCCCAAAATCCTTGCCTTATAAAGATTGATTTCTATTTGAAATAATAACTATGACTGATTATTGAAAAAGATGATGAAAAACATCCTTTTGTGCTATGCTTGATGAAAATTGTTATTTTACGTGATATAGGAATATTTATAACGACCTTTGGAAACTACATTCTCTAAGTATTTCAGTGGACAAAGGATTGAGACTTACAGCTTCCAAGACAGCCTTTCTGAATGGCCATTCCTCAATGTACTGACAGGTAAGCAGCAATATAATGTAGTTGGTACCATTTGCTATGAGCCCCTACCCGTTCAGTGCATAATAACATCTCAAAGTTACAGATGACTACAAAAAACCTGCAAACATTGTCCCCAAACAAAAAGGACAGGAAATAAACCAAGTACACAGATGAACTTACACTAACTTTCTTAGGGTGTGAGTGTAACAGGACAGCCTAAACAAAGGGGGGAAAACCCTTCAACAGCACAAGTATGTCACTCAAGGAGTCAAAGTTACACCCTGTCAGACTCTGGAAGCTTGCTATGTACAGAACTCACAGCAGAGGTAACAGGAGCCACAGGTATACAAAATGCAGGGCTAGCACCTCCATCTTAAAGAGAAGCTTCACTTCATTACAGCAAACAGTACATTCCTGCTTTGGGTCTTCTTTCCTGAGATGCAGCATTTTCCAGAAAACTGACAGTTCAAGACCTCCTGGTACATTAGTCTGGTCTTCAATTTGCCTTTCCTATTAGCTAAGTTTCTGAAGAATCATTACCCCTGCATCACCTATCCCAATGCAGATACTAGAGCAGCTTCCTTTTTGTTAAGCACATGCAATATTTCTACTACCTTCTTAAAAACTGGAATTGGATGGAAATTAACTTTTATTTATTGCACAATTATATTCATAGTACATAGAGCAGTAATAGATGACCACAGAATATGTTATTCAATAAATACCAAAAGCAGTGATTAAAGATGGCTCTTCTTTTTGCATTTAGTCTGAGCTTTGTCCTGCTTGCAGCTTATGGGAATTAACGTGCAAGTCCAATCTGAAAGTTATGAAATTCAGAAAAGTGTACGTGCACATATCTATATATTCCTTCAAAAACAAATGAACAAATAAAATAGTTAGAGTGATTGACAATTTAAGAAAACAAAAACCAAAACAGCACCTAAATGCTACCACAGAGGTTGTTTTCTCCAATTTTAAGAGGTTTTATGATCCATTACAATAAACTAACATCTACTTGTTATATAAAATACTGCTACATTTTGAATCTACATCTCCAAAAATCTTTCTACTCTCTTAAATTTACTATCAACAAATAAAGTGATTGGTACTTCTGTGACCTACATTAAAAACCATCAACTTAATGTGAATGAATTACCAGTTAATCATCAGAGTAAACAAAAATCTATCAAAAAATTGTATTGAAGTGCAATACATATTACATTGCTAAATATTACTGCAATCATCTACACAAAAATCATCTTTTTGTTCTTTATTCATTAATAATCACACTCTCAGACAAATATTTTGCATAAAATTAACATAATACATCTATATTTCTTTTCACTTTTGACAAAAGTAATGATTTTTTGGTTTCTAATATTACAGCATATACTTCATCCAGGGGAATGACTGAATGCAAAGACACAGTGCTGGGGTTTTTTCTAATCCATGCTCTCCATGTTTAATATTTTTCTACCGTTATTGAAATTTAAATTGAAAAGGCTTGGTATTGTCCACAGCAGAGACTTAGTTCTAACCACAGTATGCCTATCACTAGCAAACTAAAATTGAGGCCCTGCCCTTGGCCCTGGGGCTTACTCTCTGGGTGATGCTGGAAACGTTCTTCCATGCATGGATTAGCAAATTAAAAGAAGTTACAAACCTCTGTTGTGGCTTGTCTAACTCTGGCAGTCCCTAGATCATCATCCAGAGTTACAGAACTAGGTTTAGCTGTTTTGAAAGGACATGGTAGGAAAAAGCAAATTGACAAAGATTTCTACAAACTACAAGTGGGAACTATCCATGCCGAAACCTAAGGCCACAGTGGTAAATATGCACAAGCGTTTAATTCAGAATTAATATATAATTTTAAAAGCTATCAGTTCCTTTTGTCAAATATAACTGGTTTTATTCAATAAAAAAAATGACAAGAGCCCCTATGACTATCTACCAAGCTAGATATATGCCATTATTTAGAAATTATCTAACGATTGCTATAAAACAAATTAATCCATTTTTTCCCCTGTAAGTGTTGAAAAGTTGATATTCACTTCAAGCTTTCTGTAATTTTGCTTACATCACAATGTTTTAGCAGAATATTCAAATTGGCTAGCCTCTTATATTGCACCAAACACAAATTGTGTGGATGTTTTTATTAAAACTGTGATACATATTGATCTCAAAATAGATGCAGGTATAATAACTATTATTATTATTTGCTTATTATATGCAAATTTTCTCTAAAAACAATAACATATACTCAGTTTAGAACTTTTTATTTTGCTAACTATTTTCAAGGGAATAAATGTCCTCCAGCAACTTTCTAAACAATGTTCTCTTCAAAGAAGCATGCATTACCATCTTAACAAATAGACAAAAGTAAAATAAATTAATATTCATATATTCTCTGAATATTTGAGGAAGTGAAGATATTCAGGCAGCTTAATGTTATGCACCTGATTAATTTGTTAGGGAGGCTGCAACATTATATAGGCTCTTACGATACTGATCATAAACCCCTCATGTTTGTATGTAAACAAAATTTAACATTTCAAGTACAAAGTTGCCCAGCTTCTTAATATTAGTTAATTCATTGTCCAGCTGTGATGCAAAGGAGCTGCTGTATTTTAAGGAGAAATAAATATTTGCTTGAAATTCATGAGAATCATGGCATGTATTTATCTCTGTTCTAAAGTAACTTCACCCACGCACCAGTTGCACTAGTTTCCAGATCAAGTTTGAGGAACTCAAACAAAGCTGAAACACCACTAACTTGCCATAATCCTGAAACATCAAAAACTGCAAGAAGCAAAGTAAATTTCAGTATAACTGGTGAAACACCCCAGCCAATCATCCCATGACTTTTCTGGGATTAAACACCATCTCTGACTGCTGCTGTTATGTCCAGCAACATGAGTGTGGCTGAAGGTATCTATAGCCTGATGGAAACATGCTCTTTCTCACCAGTGGCATGGCCCCATGGCCCATGTACAACAGATAACAATTGTTTTTTGTTTGGCAGGGACAGTAGTAATGGGGATCAGTAATGCCACAGGCTGGCTGCTCAGATGACTCTAAGGACAGAAGGAAGACTCCTCCCAAAAAACCCAAAAAAAACCAGAGAGCACCTGACAAGGCTACATTTACCCAGCCACATGAGCTTCATTAGCTAATCAAGACTATGCTTGAGACAGACACACAAGACATTATGCACAGGAGGTGCAAGAAGGGTTGGAAAAGAGTACAGGCTTGGCTGTTTCTCCCAACAATTACATTTTGAGCATGGATTTTGTGCAGTCATTACAATTAAGAGTCTTTCACTGCCTCTGACAATAACCTAGCATATATTACTTTCCTCTTCCGGTAGAAGGATCAGTAAAACAACTGGAGATTGGTGGCAAAATTTCAGACAGAAAAAATTAAACCAGGATTATAACACAAAGTCTGGAAAGGCTAACTAAAGTAAAATGTTTTCTGGTGGTTTTGCTTGGGGGGTTTTTGCCCAGACCATCCAGTTATAAATGAAGAGCATCCAGCATTTCCTTAAAGTATCTTGTAAGTAATGATAGTGAGAGCAAAATGTAGCTAAACAGTTCTGGAAGTGTATTTACAAGCCAGACTTGACCTAATGAGTGCCAATGGTTTCTACATTCTGTTACTCAGTTATGCTTCTTGTCTGACCTACACAAACCACTTGAGGTGCAGAAGGTGATTCAGCACCCAAACTCACTCCAGCCACTTTTTTTCTGCAGAGCTCCAGCAAGGATCCAGTCTGCAAGCACTAAGATGATGATTCTGCAATACTGTTGTCTTTTTCCTAGAAGTAGCCCAAGACCACCAAGTCATTTCCCACAGGCCATCCAGGAGCCATCAGATGATAATAGGTTTTAGTTTCCACCCACCTGGGCTGCATTCAAACTAGTGACCTAAGGTGAAGGTCTCCACATCCCATTACCAAACCCTCAAGCCATTTAGTATCCTCATGTAGTAAGCTTTTCCCACTACATAAAGTCGAGAGACAGTAAAGAGCTGTCTATATCTGAAATCTGTTCTCAAGCACATGGTCAGTCAAAGCCTTTTGATGCAACTACTGTATTTCAGGTATTAAACTGGCTGAATATTTTTCAATCAATACTAAAAGCTCTGAGAAAGGAGAAAATAGATTAAACTTAAAATACAGTATTATGCCATAAAATCTGAAATTAACTTCATATATCTCTAAATTTAAATACTGATATTAACAGATATTAAGGGTCTGCATGGTCCTATTAAAAAAAAAAACATCAGCAGGAATTTGAAAATGTTAAGTGATTCCAACAACATCAGTATTACTATCAAGACATTAAAATATATTTTTAATAAATTAAAGATCGAGATACACGTAAATTACATGTTTAGCACTTAATGCTGGATTCACATGCAGTGCATTTTCTGTTCACTTATGCTAGACGTTTTAATACACAGTTTAAAATATTAGGAAGTGTAAATTATCTTGTGTTAAATATGCCAAGTACTTCAGAAGTGTTAATTAATGTATTATTAAAGGAGTTTTTAGGAGGAGTGAGAAGATATTTTAAGAACTATGAGTTTTGACTAGAGTAAATGCACATATATTTGCAACTAGTTTAACAATTTAATAAAAAGGATCTTGTACTAAATAATAAAAGGGCTTTTTGGGGGTGGGATTTTATGTTTTCTGGTTTTATTTGGTTTTCCTTAAATAAACATACCAAATACTTTGCTAGGTTAAAAAGACTTTCAGTGTAACACTCAGCCTTGAATTAATCAGATAAAGATGAAAGTGAAGAATTTTGCCACCAGTGTTTCTTACTTAACTCACTCAGTTATGCCTTTCAGCTTGGTATATTTTATATGAAGGATATCTTGTTAAAACAACTGTTGAAGGCGAGTCATGTCATATCAGCCACACACCATACCCTATGGGAGCTCAAATATTCCAAAATCTATGTTAATATAATCCTGCCACACAATTCTACTACAGAAATACAGCAGGTTTTCAGTGACATGCAAGACTTCATATAAGTACCACATTATCTGTATGTCTTCCAGAAATGAGGTAAAGCTATCACAAGGATTATACTGATTCAATTTAGGAAGGCAAAAATTGTTAACAAGCACTACAATATAGCTTAGTAAGTGATTCTAACATCTATTTATCAACTAACAAGGAGGCTGCACTTCTCTGTGCAGTTTCCAGTACCGTAGGGCTGCTGCAGGACAGTAATATTCTCTGGCTCAGGAGAAAAATGCAACTTCTCAACAGGGGTTTGCAGCTTTCTAATGCAAGATTTACTATGCATTACGCCATGTGCTTCAAAATGGTTTTAAAAAATACATTGCTTCTTGCCTATCTAAATCTTTTGAGTGTATTTTGCCCTGGTCACAAAGACTAAATGCAATTGCTAGGACATCCAGAATCTCTTTTGGAATATTCTTTCAGAGACAGAGTAATACCTGTTGTAGGGTTTTGAACCCCCAAAAAGCTTTCACTGAAAAAGTAACCAAAATGGGAATACAGGGGATACAACAGAGTTTATGTTGTGAAGTACATAAGTTGTCCACTTCCCCCATGAATGCACTGAGAATTCCCATGTTACAGAGACCAGAAAAGTGAAGACAGAAACTATCATGAGGATACTTAAGCATTTTAGTAAGCTAGTCAATTAGGAGTCCTTTCCAAGAAAGTCTAATTTTATTATTTGGGCTAGACCCCAAACCAATTTCTTTAAATTAGGAAAAAAACTATATTGAAAAAAGAACCAAACCAAAAAACAAAACAAAACTTTGCAAAGTCAATTCTCCTGTTTAGCCAGGCCACTCTGCAGGCTGACATTCAGCTCTTAGACTGTATTTTTCAAAATATTTTCTCTTTACTGACCAAAGTTGCTATAAAAAATTCCTCTCAGCATCCAGATGATGATTTACAGTGGGGCCAGAGAGACTGCAGTAGGCTTAAGCAAAGAAAAAGAGCCATAGCTGTGCCACAGTGATGAAGCAGAACGATGTTTTCACACAATAATACAATCACAGATTATGTGGAGTTGGAGGGGACCCACAACAATCATGAGTTCTGCACAGGACCATCCCTAACCATCACACCATGAGCCCAAGACTGCTGTCCAAACACTGCTTGAACTCCATCATGCTTGGTGCTGTGATCGCTTCTCTGGGGAGCCTGTTGCAGTGCCCAGCTCTGGGTGAAAAACCTTTTCCTAATAATCTATCTTAAACCCCCCCGACACAGCTTCAAGCCATTCCCCTGGGTCCTGTCACTGTCACCACGCAGAGATCAGTGCCTGCCCCTCCTCTTTCCCTCATGAGGAAGCTGTGACTGCAGTGAGGTCTTCCCTACAGGGCTGAACAGACCAAGTGACCTCAGATACTCCTCACACTGCTTTCCCTCCAGGCCCTTCACCATCTTCATTGCCCTCCTTCAGATGCTCTCTAACAGCTTTATATCTTTCTTATTTTGTGGCAACCAAAACTACCTCCAGCACTCGAGGTGAGGCTGCCCCGGCTCAGAGCAGAGCAGGACAATCCCCTCCCTTGCCTGGCTGGTGATGCTGTGCCTGATTCACCCCAGGACAGGGTTGGCTCTCCTGGCTGCTGGGGCACTGCTGGCTCAGATCCAACTTTCTGCCAACCAGGACCCACAGGTCCCTTTCCACACTGCTGCTTTCCAGCCTCTCATTTCTCAATCTGTTCATACATCCAGGGTTGCCCCATCCCAAGTTGCACATTTCCTCCAGTTTTGGCACACCATCCTATCATTCATCTCTGGAGAGCCTGGATTTTTCCTTTCCCTCTTCCAAGCTAGTTTAAAACAAGCTCCTGGGCTAGAGCTCCTTTTCCCCTCTGGGATAGGTGCATCCCATCAGATGTCAGTAGACCAAGTATTGAGTAGATCCTCCCATTGTCAACAAAACCAACATTTTACTGCTGATACCAACCTGAGAACCATCCATTGACCTGACAGATCTGTTTATCCTTATCGATATTATTCAGTGTTACTGGAGGAACCAATGAAATCACTACCTGTGCTCCTGTTCCCTTTACCAATTGTCCCAGGGCCTGAAACTCTCTTTTGATTGCCCTCAGACTTCTCTTTGTTATTTTGCCACTGCCAGTTGGAACTATCAATAATGGACAGTATTCAGGGAGCCTTACTAGACCATAGAGTTTTCCAGTAATCTCTCTTATCAGAGCCACTGGGAGACAGCAAAATTCCCTGTGAGGTGGGTATTGTCTGTGTATTGGACCCCCCATTCCCCTAGAAAGGAGTTTCCTATTACAAATACCCTTCTTTTCCTGCTAACAGAGGAAGTCTTGTTGCCAGGTACAGGTAGCGTTGTTGTAGGAGGCCCCACGATCCCAAAAAAGACCTTTGTCCACCTCACCAGTTGTCTAGCCTTCTAGTTCCAGAGCTTCACACCTGCTGTAGAAGCTACCAGTCCTACTTGTCAAATTCTGAGGAGGAGGAACCTTCTTCAAGGTACATGCAGTGACCTGCTTCCAGCCTTCACCTTTAACAGTCCCTTGCCTAAAAGTGATTTGACTGATTACCCTGCAGGGTTCTGAGCCCATCTGCTTCCCCACTACAGTGCAGGTTCAAGACTCCTGAGAGCTCTGAGACTCTAGCAGCTCTGAAAATAAGTGGTCTTTCTCACTTGGTCACTCAAGAACTATGTACCCTGTTCACTTCTTCCTTCAGCTCCTCCACCTGCTGACAAAGCTCCTCCCCCACAGCACACCTTCTGCAAAAGAGCAGTTTGTAAGCCCCAGGCTCCTGAAGAGGCATCAGACACTCCTGGCAACCTGAGACCTGGAGAGCTACCTCTACCATCAGCAGGTCTGGAGGCCTCTGACATAATATGGGCAGATAAAAGCACTGTCAGGACATGTTCCTGAGACAAAAGAATGAAAGAACACTAATGATACAATAATAAGCAGAATACTAAAATGAAAGTCTAGAAAGACAACATAAATAAAAACCAGAAAGATTCCATCATCATTTCCTAAAATGTTTGAATGAAAAACAAGCAAATCCACTAGATCTGACAACTCTATACATTTTCCAGTATACCATAGTATATATCTAGGACCCAAATTTTGAAGTTACAAAAAGCTGATTGCCCTGCCATTGTGTCTCTGATATTCCAAATTTTAAATCAATCAAGTATTCTGGTTTTAGATCATAAAGTGATTTCAGCCACTAGCCAGACAATGAATTTTTATCAAAATCACGGTATATTGAATCAAAAACCAGCCACAACCATTCCGCAGTAAACATAGGTAAGTTGAGTGTTTAAAACCAGCTAATAACAAGTAATTACAAGATTTATAATAATAAATCGGATAGTCTCGGATCAGATTTGAATACTTTTGCCATTAAAACACCTACATTTTTTCTGTCTAGGGAAGAAAAAAACTGCACTATATGAGGAAGCCTTTCTTCACCCAAAAGAACTCCAGAAAACCCCACAGCAAAAAATCTCAAAAACCCAGAGAAGCCACAAAACAGTGTTTCACTCTGTTGTTATGGAAAGGGTGAAGTGTTTTAACCAAGTGCTCCTCTGCTGTGTCCCGATTGACTCTGCAACTGAGAATGCAATTAGCTACTTGCATTGAGCACTTAAATCTCTCCATAAGTGATTTCTAGATGGATATGGAACTCAGAGGCCTTGTTTTGTTTTCCAGAAATGTTACAACGGCAGTCAGTACATCTTCAGTGTATCTGATCGATCTGTCAAATCTTAACAGAAACTGGCACACAAAATATCTTTCTATATCTGATCCATAACACCGTAGCAGCCATGGAAGACTCCTTTCCACTCATCTAGGTATTGTGTTTGGGTTTCACTACATGCACAAACTTTTAAGCCTCCTCTACTCTGAGAAAAGTCTATTATTTTCTTTCATTATTTTGCTGGCACAATGACTAGGCATGGACCTTCCTGGTTCCCCCTCCACAACAAACTATTCTATTCCTTTAAGACAATGTCAGCCCTTCTCTCCAGCTGTCAGGAGCAGAAGCAAAGAGCATGAACACCTGTAGTTTTTTACCTCATCCTTTCCAGTATATACCGAAGTTAAAACAAAAGATATACAAATTTTTCCATGTGTTCTGAAGTATCCTTTACTTTCCTAGCCCACAAGGCTGTGGGCAATAGAGTTCTTAAGTTTCCCCATCACCCATGAGAATTGCTTGAGCATCAAGCAGTACCCTCTGAGGACCACAGGACTGTCCACACCTGCCTCTGTCCCCTCACCAACACAGTCAGCCACTGCCTGTGCTATTATTTTCAGCCACATTCCTTCTTCTTCAGCTGACTTGCAGCTAACTAGGGACCCTGCCCCTGTGCCTTGCACAAGTTTCATTTGTCTCAGAAAGCATGTTGCCCATTCAACCCTCTCAAGTCCAAGCCAGTGTCCCTGGCTCCACAGTTTTAAAGAATTGGAGTTAACAGATGCCCTTTTGTCTACTCTTCTGAGCTCTCTTCGTATAGGCAAGCTATGAATCAAATAGGAATGATTTAACTTTTCTGTCATATGTTTGTGTGTCCCTGAATAAATATACGTGTGCACACCAGTGTGACAACCAAACTCACACGTCTACAGACAGAATTAGCTACGCAGTGCAAGCTACAGACTCAAGTGGTGATCCACCCACATATCCAGACGGTACTCATCCTAAATACCTAGTTATTTACACTGAATTTCTAAATTGCAAACAGTGAACTGCCTTCCATCACTTCTCCTTCATCAAATATTCTTTGATGAACATGCTACAGAAATTTTATATAGCCTTATTTTAACTACATTGCAAACAGCTAGGGAAAGAGATTTGGCAGAATAGGTAAAATGCTACTGTTTCAACTAGATAGGATTTTATGCACCCAGGAATTAGTGACCGTGCAAGACACAAGGCAAATAAGAGGCCAGTCCTACGGCAACTGAAATAGTAGCTGCTATTACCTTTAACTATCTAATAAAGACCTATTTATCTCAAGGAAGATAGATCTTATTGAATTTGTATTAAATCAAACCTTCTTCTGACAATTTAAAAAAATAATTTCTGGAAAAGTCACCCAATTATTCTGGTAGGAACTAGAAAGTGTAAGTGTGACAGCACTTTTCGTTTCAAGAAATAATACTGAGAGAGAAAGCAGATTGTTGGGGTTTAAGGACATGGAAGACTTTAAATGACAGGGGCGGGAAAAGAAAAAAGAAAATTATTCAAGGTATTCAGACCTTTTTCTTAACTGTTCTTGAAAGATGGTGGGTATAAGGTGAAAGGGGTTAAAAAAAGGCTCTGAGAAAAAACATGCACTACACACAAAAATTGGTATCACACAGCAGAACATGTTTTGAGAAAATTGTGTCATACATATACAAATCAAGGGTGTATTTTTCATTTGACTAGAACAAGGATAAAAAACCAGCATGATTTTCACATTTTAAATCTGCTTTCAGATACACCACTGGAAAACCACTTGCCGAAAAAAATCTGTAAGCAATAGCATGATAGTTCATTCTGCTGCAATATATTTTTTCACCAGTGTGGTGAAAAATTACAACTCTGACCTAAATTCTCATATGTTTATTGAAAGGATTGTTCAGTACCATATAACAAACATTGTAACACCAGTACTTATTTTTTAACTAGTATTTTTTTGGGTCCCTTGCATCTGAGACCATAATCAAATTCCATCGAACAGTTCCCCAATTACCTTCCTGCTTCATTATATTTACTTGTTTTCACCTGGCAGAGACTGTTCATAGTGTGATCTGGAATGCATATTGTGGTCTCCCAAACAAGCCTCAGGTCAGGAGAAACACTGTTGGGAGTGACAGGTACATCAAATCCACTACCAGGCACTGATCTACCCATCCAAGCACTCCATAAAGCTCTACAGTGGATGTCCCTGCCCCAATAAAGAATGTAGCCATCTTTCTAGGGCTGGAGGTTAAGAAACAGTGGGTACAAGCAGTGGTAGATGAAGCTATGGGGATTGCAATGAATATTTAGTAATATAGGTTAGTAGTGGGGAGAATTTCAATATCAAAACATAAGCATGAAGGGGGGGAAGAAAATAGTTAATTCTGGTTTGTAGTTACTACTGCATTTGGCCTAAAATAAAATAACTTTCTATTCTTAATGTCATCTTGCTACCTTCATGCAATATGCAATACCTGTATCAACTCAAACTATGGTTTCATTCTAATGCAGATGTAAAATTTTGCTTAAACGTACCAATAAAGGGCTGATATTTGCATACATTGGATTTGGTCATCCAAACTGAATTTCGTTGTTTGCCAATCAAAAATACCTACACACAAGAGTCAAAGCAAGTCAAAATACAAAGTCATAAATATTGTATTGTGGGTACAAACAGAAGACATGATAGCCATCAGTAAGAATTTATTTACTTCAATGTTTACAAACTAGTCTTAGATAAGAACATGGGAAAAGTTAAAACAATATTAATCTAGAAGAAGCGACATACCAAAATGAATTTTACTACATTTCACCAAACCACCAACTTCTTATGAAATATGTATCTGTAAAGAAGTCTTACCTCTACAGCAAGTGCACTTGGAACATGCAGAGCATCAGCTCTTAGAGCAGAGGAGCCTTACTTCACCTCTGCAGAGCCTGACATTGAACAGCATTTGCTGCTACACTCCAGCTTATTGCAAACATCCCAACAGGACATGGGTCGAGTGTTCATTGGCATTCAGGAGTGAGACCACACACATCAGGACCAGCAAGAAGTAAGAGAAAACAACAGAACTCTCACTTGCAACCATGAACATATTGCTGCTGTTCCACCAAGTCCCTGTACAGATATTTGCAGGATCTGTTCGGCCAGCGCTAACTATCCTTTGAAAAGCATTCAGCTCAGGAGGCTCTACAAGCCTGGAAGCTCTGAGGTCACAACCTCCTTAAACTGCCCCTAAGAAAAAACAGACTTATTCTAATAAAAACCAATACATTGAAGAGTCAGCCAATTTCCACATAAAAATTCTCTAAACATCTGTACAACATGATATTTAGTGCCCCTTTTCTCTGAATTCTTAAAAGATTCTAAGAGCAGAGTCTCCCTCAAATTAAGGCAGACAATCTATCCCTTGGTTTCAAGCAAAAATAGATTGGTATAAACTAGTGGGAAGGATAAATAGTTCATTGCTTGGACCAGTTTTATTCTTGTGAAATAGGCATTGCTGCAGGAATGCATCAAAACATCTAAGCAAGATAAAATGAAAAATTGAGTGTAGAAAATTCAGGAAAGTTAATGTAATTTTCTACATTTTGGAATGTATTTCATTCCATTAGTGACAATGTCAACAATTGGATTTCAGTTCAACCTTCAAAATGCAACCTAGACCTGGAGCAGTTGATTAGCTCTTCTTTTGACATCTCACAAATTCCTTTTTTTTTTATAACTTTCAAGTGCACTTAGTGAGGAGGTGAGGCAAAAAATAAGTCAACATCAACAATGGAAAAATCCCTATCTAATGAAGTTGCCTTAACCTGTTTAGTAAATTTAAGAGCTTTTGCCTTACACAGTACCACGATCCCACAAGATACAAATCTACCAGCTGTGAACTTCACAGCCATTCAGTAGTACTCTTTTATGGATGATTATCTGATTCCATGCCTTTTCCAGCAATTTCGATGCTACAGTCACCACTGATGCTGATGCACGGTCTGGATACCTGCCTGATGCTCCCCAGAGTGGTATGAATCAGAGCTGTCTCAGTCACACTGGGTCCAGCATGTAACACAACCATCACCAGTAATCAAGCAGCAATGCAGCAGCTCTAAAAGCTGCTGCCCCAGGAAGCAAGAAGGCCTCCTGCTATGATAACCATAAAATGCTCCCTTACGCATAAGATCTAGGTGTTGCCCACAGCACACAGCAAGGCATTGTGCCTGACTAGATTCTGATTGCCAGGCTTTTCACTGCAATATTGGTTGAGAGATTTTGAGGGGGTTAAAAAGATCAGAATACTTTTGGAAAGTTTCTGTTTACATCATTTGATTTCAAGGCAAAGGAGATAAACCATGTGAGATTTAGCACTATCACAATCAGGCAAATCACACCATCAACAGGATTCTATGGAGACCAAAACTGAAATAAGTAAAATATGTCAAGCAACTCAGAAGATTAGGTTTCTCACCCTTAATGCAAGTCTACAAGAAGAATATCTGAAACGACAAAAAATTTAATTATATTATGAAAAATAGGATTGATTTTTAAATGCAGTACAGCTCCTGAGTCTCTTTATCCCAATGATTATTCACTACAGAGTCAAGGAGCAACTAATGTCCCTTCAAATTCTACAATAGGAGTCTTATTTTGTTGAGCTCTGAAATCAAGCATAGTGAATTACTAAAATCAGATGAGGTCTACATTAGGAGCATTTTGCCAATAGAGCAATCTTGATACACCACTGTGGCAAAGCACTAAGCATGTAATCAGCTATATCAGCAAAGATCAGCTTTAGACTCATAGAGGAAACTCATCACTTTTGAGCAAAACAAGTAATATCAGTAAAAGAACAGTTTTGCAAGTAAAATAGTATATGTGTAGAGGTTTCTGCTGATGGATCTTTGTCCAAGTGGGATACTACATCACTTAGATAGCTCCAACTGATCAAGCTATACCAAAATATACTGTAGACTTGGCTTGTATTCTGCTCTTCATCTTAGTTCAGTATTTCTCTCTGTACTACTGAATAACAAAACCCATTCAACCTGCCAAGTTAGCAAAATATGAATGCCCTTTTTAGTATAACATCTAGTTCAAAATGTAGAGCACAGCAGCATTCTTGATGCAAAGAAAATACTGCTAGACAAAGCAATGGTGCATGCTATACCAAAGCAGGTTACAACCAATCCATTGATCAGCACTGGTCACTGATTACACAGGTGACAGGCTGCCTAGTGTACAGCCCAGTGAAGAGAGTGTCTGCAACCCTGTCGTGCCCAGGACTACCAGGCTGCCAAACCCATTGCACCCTGCAGTTTAACTGGTTACACAAAGTCTTTTACAGCTTGAAAATCTTTGCACTCTCTCCCTGTGCCTGGACCAACCGTATGTTGCTCACTGAGAATTGCCAGTGGAGAGCACTTCCAGAAATTAATGAATTTCTACAGGGGAAAGGGTAGCTGCACAACAACCCCTCTCTTCCAGCCATGTGAAGCAGGACATAGAGTGGCTTACATGAAAGGATATGCAGTAGGGGACAGTGACAAACATCAGCTTCTCCTAACACTGCAACGACCTTAGAGGTAGCAAAAGTAATCACCATAATTAATGAAGTCCAGTGCAGTCACAAGGCTTGCAGGACTAGTGCCCCAGGCAGTAAATGAGTCACTGAAATTTAGCAGGAGAGTGGAAAACTGTACAGGAGGCTTCTAGGCAAGGAGATAATTGATCATTGTATTGAAATTCAGCAGCCTAAGACCTGCACAAAGATGTGTACAGATCCTGGCTGTGAGTCAGCTGTGGTGGAAACACACTGCACTGTCACAGCTAGCTACGGACAGCTACATGAAATTAATTCATTCAACTGCTGCTCCGTTCCCCACAGTCCATTTAGCTGACTTTTGTGCAGAGGTACGGGAATTTCACCTTTTATATAGATGCAGCTGGAAAGACCACATGCAAATTATTCCCAGTACACAACACGTACTCTAAGTAGTGTAACCTGATTAAATGGTACATGATACAGCATCTTAAAATCCTCTGCATCACAGTCTGTAATCTCAAAGATGGCACAGACCCAACATCACTTATGAAACCATAAGACAAAGTTCAATGCAACTATAACAGGCAAAGGTATCTCCTTTCATGGGTCTCCTGTTGCTCAATGTGCAGAAAATTTGCAGTGTGACAAACTATGTCTTTGCTTCTTGTTGACCAAATTTTTTGTTTGGTATCCACAAGAAATTTATTCCCTATATACCAGAAATTGAGGGCAAATCCTAATCATATAATTTTTAGTTAATATGGTACAGTGGTTTTCTTGTTATTTGTGGTTTTGGCATTGGGTTGGGGCTTTTTTTTGTTTGCTTTTTGGAACAATAGAGAATCACTTCACACCTAAAACAATTACAATTTGTCATCTTCCTATTGCACTCAGGTAGAATTATGCTTTATGCTTCATTGTCTTTTTCCTTAAAATCACTGAATTTTCTTTCTTTTCAAAAGTGTGTGTTCTATGTGTGTGCATGTATGTACGTGTGTGTATGTGAACATGGAACTTTTAAGACCACTAACACCTGATGAATATCTGTACAACAACAAAAATAAAATTTTACAGAATGCAATGCAAATCTTGACATGATGAAGACTCTGCTAAATATTCACATTTTAACTGGAGCACTATTTGTCTTAAAGGGAAAGCAAGTCAGTATTAAATACTTTAAATTGACTATAGCTCTCACTATCATAATGGAATTTTAGCATGATCACCACAACAGTTTCTTTATAAATAAGTTCAAAGTTAAGCTTTATGGCTGTACCTGGATATGAAAGGAGAGCTGTGTCACTTTTGCATCATAAAACCCTATGGCCAGGTAGAAAAATGTATTGATTAGTAAATAACAACTTAAGCCTTAAAATTAGGCAAGATACAGCATTGTGAAGGGCTTCTAAGTAGCCAAATAAAAAACCCAATATTTAGAACATAATTTTGAGGTTCCCATTTTGGGAGGTGGAAGAAAAATGAGGAATGAAATGTTAACCAAAAGGTACATTTTTAGTAAACTCTGAACTTTTTTTTTTCAATAAAGCCTTATGCTTGCTGATGCCATCATTTCATCTTCTAGTCATCTGAAAAACACGTGTAGTTCTAGTTCTAAATAAAAGCATCATTTGGAAAAGAGATTAAAAATAATTCCTTAAGGAAGAAAACTAATATGAAATATTTTAGGGTTTCCAAAAACTACCTATTTCCTCTTTTTCTAGATAAAAACAGTCACTAAATTTGCTAACCACTTGCAAGTAATTTAGTGTTTCCAGAAATAGCTTTCAAAAAGAAAAAAAAAAAAAAAAGAAAAAAAAAGGAATTCACTAGTAGCCATCACTGTAAACGCACACATTTTCAAAGGAGAATTGTCTCTGTATTTCAACAACATCACTATGCGAAACGAGGCTCACATTACTTGAAAGAAGGCTGCAGCCATCTCATACTGCTGCAAGTAAAGAGTGTGCTCATGACTCACTGCCCCTGCCTGGTTGCAACTCATCAGTGCCGGCAGCCCTAATCTGCTCCCAGACATTATGACCAGCAGCTCTGATATATGGATTAGATCTACCCCAAGTACTCTGTGCAGGGAAAGAACTCCATGAGCCCTTTATTCCCCACGGAGTACCTGTGCAGGAGAATAAATCAGTGATATGAAAGAAAACATGAAATCCTTCCCAGTAAAATTTGCAGATGACACAAAAGATAATAAAATGGTAAATACCCGGGAGTTGTCAGTTCCACAGATTGCATGGCAGCCTGGGCTCACCTGAATAAGATGTGTTTTAACACAGCTGAGCACAAAGCTGTCTATCTCATAACTAAGAGCACACATTCCAAACAAAGACAATATAATAAGCTAGAAAGAGGCATATGGATGATGGTAGATAACCAAATTAATATTAACCTACAGTGCAATACCCTGGCTAGAGAAGTGAAAAAGATCCTTTGATGTACAAGGAAGTAAACACAGAGTAGCAATAGGAAAGGATTCTATAAATCACTACTAATGTTGAGACAGAGAATCTTTCTGTTTCAAACAGCATGTAACAACATGGTTCTAGCTTATATCTGTGATTCCCAAGCATTCCCACAGGAACAACTAAAGAACTATACTAGTATTCAAACTAGAAAGCCTTAATCAGCTACAAGAAGCATTCAAATTCTGGAAAACTTGACTGCTAAAAATGAGAAACCCATGTCAAAGAGGAGGATAAATGATTACTGGTTTACTGTCCACAGATATTTAAAAGGAGGGGTGGGAGGAAATGAGGAGTATCATGAATATTAAAGGAGAACTTTTCAGCTTCTTAATGCTGGATTTAGCATGCTTCTGCTACATAAATTAGAAAAATTCAGACAGAAAATAAGGTAACAATACTTAACTAATAGTAAGCACTGTTATCTAAAGAGAAACAGGATTTTCTTTCATCTGAAGTTTTATAATCAGCATTTTCCTTCTAAAAAGAAACAGAAGTTGCAAGACTACGTCAGTATCTCATATTGTTATTTTAAAGCAGATGAAGACAAAGAGTTGGAACTCTATGATTCAAAAGCATACTTAAAATGCTCCAGGACAGTTTTGTTACCGCAACTCCTGCCACTTATTTGAGCTTTACAGCAGCATTTAGCTAGCTCCTTATATTTGTGGGACAATTATTTCCCCTTTCCTAAGTTACGGAATGATCATTTAAGCTGTTAGTAAGCTAAATGAACTACTCACTCCTTTCCCAAGCCATATTTTGGATATACTTGGTATTAATGCTTCTGTATTTGTGAAAAGCAGCAAGTTACTGAAAGAGCATGGGAAAAGGGAAACCTTGCTGAATACACAGAAGAGCTCAGTCACAGATAATTTGAATTGATCTTTCCATTTCTGAAACCAGTAATATGACTTGTGGGGGAAAAAACAACAACAACAAAACAAAACACTACAAAACCACACCAAAAAAACCCTTCAAAAAATCCCATGAAACAAACAACACAAAAAAGACCCTTTCATATCTGAAATGAGAAGGAAATGCAAAAGCGATTTCAATACAGTATAAAAAAAACCTATCTTAAGAGGGAATTAGCAAATTGTGACTAATACCATATTGAAAGGGTGTGGTTACAGGACCTGAGGACCCAGATAGTTTAATGAAGGTAATTGCCTAATTCATCAATTGACCAATACCAAATTTACTTCAGAATTTGACTCAGAATATATATTACAATTTGATACTGCAAAGATTCAGTGAATCTTCAAAATTTGTACTGAACTATAGACTGAACAACATTTTGTAAACCTAAATATGGTCCTATACTTTTCAGTGGAACAAAATTTTCAGGTAACAGGTATGCACCACACCTTTGGGCTACATCCCATTAATCTCAAAGTAAAACTTTAAAGCCAGTGCAACATTTAACTGCATCATTATCAAAATATGACACAATTTCTGTTACTAAAAAATTATGGTTTTGAGCGCTGTTCTCTCAAATGCTCCAATCAGCCAAGGATTAGAGGTTCAACTTAACACTAGCCAGTGATCATTAATCATTTTAAAGTACCACAGCTAATCTCATTTCTTACCCAGAGAAAGCCCACTCATGTCTTACGTATAAGGGAGACATTGGCTTACTTCTGAATGTGTTTTAAATTTGGTTAATGGTGCCTTTTTTCTTCCTGCAACAGACCTCTAGAACATCTCAGAACAGAGAACCCACAGATCTGCTCAATGCTACACAAAGACAAGAGCAAACATAGGCAGTGGTAACAGGGATAAAGTTTTTCCAGGCAGTCTCGCAATGGAGGCTGTAAGGATCAGTTGTCTTATGTTAAAAGCCTGTCACATGAGTATAGCAGTGGCTTCCCTGCCTTTCGCTGATAGAGAATGAACTGGGTTATAAGCTTCCAATATTTTCTGAGAGCTCAAATTTATGAAGAGGAGATATCTAGAATCTTCTTCAAATACACCTATTAAATTCACATTGTGAGAAGTAAAATCAAGCTGTGAAGTGATAGAACATTGCTGCAAAGTGAAATCCATTGTGGAAGAAGATGCGGCCTCTTCTTCCTATTTTACTAGAGCAGAGAAGACTAAATAGCAGCTTCTTCAGTTATTCTGTCTTAAGTTAAACCCTAAACATGGGATCCTGAAGCCATTGCTGGAAAAAAGACTCATGTATCCTACAGCATTAGCCTGATTGATAGCCCTATTGTTTTACATGTTACATGTTTTTCCTGGAGCTAAAATAATTGCTTAAGATCAACGCATCTTTTCCTTAGCTATATAGGATCAGATGAGTCAGAACATACAAACAAAAATTCTGAAAAGTCTTATGTCCTTCTAAGGCAATTTACGTGCAGCACCACAACTAAGAAACAAGGTGGAGAAACACAGCAATTGCTCAGCCATCATCAGCCTTTCTATGCTGCTTAAATGACCATACTGACCTGAATCAGCAGGCCCAGCTGCCAAGGAGGCAGCTGGGGGTTCTAACCCACTTCGACAAAGACACAGCTCTCCATTCGGAACCACTGGCTCCTCTTCTGCAGGGTTTTTATAGCTTTGTCCACATTAAGGTGATGATGGGCACCACAGACCACTTCAAGTACCGATCTTCCCATTTTCTGCACCTGGTTGAATTCCCTCACTAGAAACCCCAGGAGAGTCTGGAAAAGGTTTATATTCTCATTTGTGTTGACTAGTATGGCCATTAGATTTGTCATGTATGCAAACCAGTCCTGATTTTGTTATATCAATCTGATAAATATATAAATCTGAATCCAAGCCTTTAGAGGCTGAATGGAATAGCTTAGGCTTGCACTTCCTTTTAGCATTTGTAGAAATATTTATGTGTTTGATTCAACATAGAGTCCGACAGGAGCTTACTTTGGTCCACCAAGTTTGTATGTTTTGAGCATTTACAGGCTCAGGATGAAAATGTGTATGTAACCAAGCTACACCTTACAGGACAGGTTGCTCCCCTTAGACTGAAATCACTGAGCCTTCTTTCTATGTTCATTTCACTAACTTGCTGAGAAATAAAAAGAGCTGATAAGACCATAGCTTTATTTGTGGGATTTAAATGAACTAGGTGTTTTCCTTATATATTTATCACATGCTCTTGATGTCAGAAGAAATAGATTAGTGTAGGACTCTTTCCTGTTCTCTATATTCCTGAAGAGAGACATGATCTTTCAAGTCTCCTTAATATGGACTGGACAAAGTAAGGTAGAGATGATTCTTCCACCCTTGCTTGGGAGATAACACACAACAGCCACCCAGGTGATACTCTGAAGGGTCTTTTTTGAAGTGCTTTCAGGCTGAGAACAAAAAAACCCTGAGATATCCCCTGCTTGTACTCCACAGCTTCCCCTGCAAACAAGCAAAATCGCTCTTTTTTGACATGCCAGTATTCTATGTCATTTAGCAACAAATAAAACGAGAGCATGGGCAAGTAGCTCTGCTTTGTTCACTGTTTGACACTCCATAAAGGTGGGGAAGAGTGCAAACCAGGGTTGTCTGAGCAAGTAGAAGAAAGATTTTTCAATCTGGGCAGAGGGAAAAGCCTTGGCAGTTTGGTTATAGTGAAGTAGTTAGAACCGAACAAGAAATACCTCTTTTTGTTGTCAGTTTTGTTTGACATGACAAAAGAAGAGCCTGGACGTAACATGCTACAGCTGGGGGGACTGGAAAAGGAGAAATATTCAGGACTTGATAGACAGCTATATTCCACACCAGTAACTGATAAGCCTCTGGTTTTACCTCCCTAGCTTGAGACAAGTCCCTACCACTTGTGAACATAGAAATTATTTGTAATGATTTTGAAGATTATTTGAGATCTTTTTAAAGAGCATATTTACATGTTTAGTGACTTAAAAAAAAAATCCTATGGGCCCATGGCAACTAAGGTGGGGGACAATGCAGGAGGGGAGGAATCTATTGTCTTTTGCCACCATCTTTTGAAATTGTATGTTCCACTCCATTGCAAGCAAGGGATCCAGCAGCTATGAGACTCAGTTGCAAGAATATCATAGTCTAGAGAAATCTATCTGTATAATAATATTTACTATTTTGCCCATTTTATATATATTAGCTAACATAATTAGGCCAGTTCCTCGAGAACTTGTGCCACAAAAACCTTTCTGCGATTCTTTTTTTAATAGTACCAGAATATATCTATTAATCCATACTTTAAGTACTTTTATCAATGGCTATTTCCAGTAATTATCAGCACTAAAATTTGCTTATAAATGTTAGTTCCCCAAATATTTTCTGAAAAGTACTTTTGGCATAGAAGGTCATGGTATGATCCTTTGAAATTTTTACAGAAAGTATCAGAATATCTCAATTTCAACTGCTAAGTATCTTCACACAAAACACTTTTATCAGGTACACAGCTAAGCATAAATCCAGAGTAGACTCTCTGTATAATACTTCTTTTAATTTTAAAATTACTAGAGGGAAAAAGTCAAGCTCCAAAATCCATGATTCTCTGTCCTGTCCTGGTCTGTCTGGCCACCCCTTAAAATTCTTTTAGCTTTCAGAATAAGCAGTTTGCTGCTTTGTGCCCAGCCCAAAAATTATCCTGCACGAGAAAGGAGTCACACAGCCATTTCTGTAGACAGCTAGTGGCATTTTTAGATCCATTCTTCCTTTCCCAACCTAATCAGGGGAGAGACTAAGCATATGAGATGCACATGAACATCTAGTACCAAATGTTCATGTCTTGAAACACTAGAGTAAAGGCTTTCAAAGTGTTATGAAAATAGCTTGATTTTTTTGTTTTTGTCTTGATTAGTGAGCAGTTTTCAGCAACTTGTTATATTTTTGGAAATAAATTACTATGGTAATAAATTACAAAAAACATCCATTGGGAAGAAGAGAGAAAGAATGCCTGAGAGACCTTAAGCAGAGTGCAAGAAGAACCAAGAGAAAATTTCACTAATCAAAAAGGACACTATATCTTCTCCAGAAATATCTAGCTGTTAGCTTCCCAAAGTAATCCATGTTTTTTACAGGCAAGGTAAACTGGGCTATAATACTTCATAATTCACATTTCGGTAATGACAAAACGTATCAAAATAGACACTGTTTCACGGCTAGTCTGATTTTTGGACTTTGCCTTTTTTCTTTCCTAAAAAAGGTTATTTTGCCAATTTTTATTTGCAGTTGCAAATAAAATAGGAGCATCAATTATTTCATTTTGTGGGAAGCAAGCTAGCTGGTTTTAAGTATATTGACAATAAATTATATCTAACTTAAAAAAAAACTAAAATCAAGATAATCAACTATATTGCAGCATTGAGTGAAGCCATCACCGTATTTAACACTCATGAAAAACTGTGCCAAGTTTTCTTATTTCCACAAAGTTTCAAAATCTTGAAGTTGTTCTAAAAACTGATATAAATACTGCACAACAAATCTGTTTCATATGTTTAAATAAATGAATAAAATTTTATGCTTACTGAATTTACAAGAGAAGCAAAATCACTGAAATTAAGTTCTGTGGTGACATTTAAAATCATACTAGATGTAGACTGCTTCAGTTACCCTGGACACTGCCATTATTTAGAGAGATAGTAAGGAAAAGCCCTGAAAAATTCAAAAAGTTCAGAAAGTATTTATGTCTATGTAAATTAAGAATAAGTCATATCTCATAGCAAAAGTAGCTATCCACAAAAAAAAAAAAAAAGCCGAGCAAGAGGTCAGATTTTCATTTTGGCTCACCAAGTTACACTGACGCTGCAATTATTTTGATAAATCTAGATTTCTCTTTTCCTCTCACTTCTGTAAACCAAAACGATAGTCTTCATTTACACCGAAGTAACAGCTTTTACTGATGTGGCTGTACCTATTACTAAGAGAAAAGATTCGGGAAACAAGCAGCAGGTTATAGAATCAAAAGAAGGAATGAGAGAATATGATCTAAAAAACTGTAATGAATATGATTGCCCTTGCCAAAGAAACATTTTGTTTTAATGCAAAGTACAACGAATTTTTAGAATTTAAGGCATTAGTGGAAAATGAAATGTTATACAAAGAATGATAATGGTAACACTGGTATACAAAACAGGAATATAGGTGGAGCATGAAAAGCAAACACTAAGTGGCAGAATGCAGTTTCAAAATCCAGTGAGATAACAGAATTCATAATGCATTTGCAATATATTAATAAAAATAATGTGCAACACACCTGTCAATTACATATTTTTTGATTCTATGTTGAAATAGATAATTAAATCCTTGTTGCAGTAAAATAGAAACTTTGCTGCTTGCAAAACTAGCAGAAGTCAAGCCCTTTGTTTTTGCCTGCCCAGAGCAATAGCATTTTTGTCAAAAGCACCAGTAATGATCTTGAGTTACGCACAAAAGCAGGCTCTGTGAGGGCAACGGACAAAGGCAAGTGACTGCAAAGAAAGAGGACTCAACTTCAATTTAACTGTCCTGTAAGGTACATACTAATTAGCTGCAAAGCTATGAAATCCTAGCTAGCATGTTAAGTCTGCTACATGACAGTATAATTTGACTTCTTAAAGGATTATGCAAATTACAACTCATCATTCCATTACATGACTGAAAAAAAGTGACAGCTAATTTATACATAACACACCTTTCAAATCCCTAAGATGTGAAGCACCTGTGCAATACATTTTGCCTAGATTTTCTAGCGCGTACACTCTTGTTTATTGCACCGTACAGAAGCATATCTAAGAGATTTAGTAAAGCCTTAGGGTTTTTTATTTGCTTTTTGGCTTTTAGAGCACAATCCCAAAGAATTAAACAACATACTTCTGTCCCTGCTGTAGAGCTTTTGCACACAAGAAGTGTACGGTTTCAACACACGTGTAATTTCGGAATAGCAGGAGAGCACGAGCACTAAATGCACGAGCTAGAGGCAAGACTCACACAGATTTCAACATACTTCTGGTAGGTAGATTCACAGTAGATTCCGTCATATCGGTAGATTTTCCTACATTCTGATTGGTTGGGCAGAGGATGCTGGACAGTTATTCTGTAGAGGCATCAAAAACAGATAGACATGACTAGAGGATCTCTACAGGTAACTGTAATGCAGGACAAATCAGTATGTTGAAATTGATTTTTTAAATTTTATTTTTAAATTAAATGCCTTTCTGATCACTTTAAATCAACTGCCTTGTGCACATAACACCCACAGTTTCCACTTTTCAAAATTTGCACTGAGAGTAAACTAAACTTCAATTCTCCACAAGAACGGTGTTTTTTTCCCATCCAATAAAAGTGGAAGAGGTATGGAATTTTATAAATCAAGCTGATATTTCACATAGTTTGTATATATACAGTAGTGCTTATAAAATTGATTATTTATTGTTTACTGTTGCAATCCTTCCTCAGGCAGAACATTCATTTATGTCAGCTGGGAGTTTGTCCAGACAAAGACCAAATAACCCTCAAATTTAAAATGTCAATAGCAATTCTCACATTTGCACAGAATGAGGATGTTGTGGTATTATGAGGACTGTGATTGAAGGTGCTCAGCACCATCTGAATAATGCCATATGTTCTCGGATCAACTGAAAGAAAATGAAAGTGATTGGCAGCAATCAGGAGGTGCGCAGCATCTTGTAAAATCAGGCCCTAAAAGATTTGTCAATCATTCTCTTATTCATCCCTCCCCAGCTCCCCATTAGCAGAAAATATAATTTGGCTATAAAAATTCAATGTTGTTTTTAAAATATACTTGGGAATTGCACACAAAACAGTACCCACCAATTTTCTTTTTTTTCCTCTCTCTTTTCTAGAATAAAAACACATTTTAGATGCTTTTGTATCTTCCACAAATTAATACCTTTTTCCCTTATAATTTAATGGTATTTCACTGGAGTAAGGATAAATTTGAGAAACTACAGATTTTTCAAATATTGAATTTTAGGCTGTGGTTTTTAAAAAATAAATATTCTAATGAGTAAAGAATTATTGTATGTTATCATTATTTTTATAGTATTAACATCTACATAGCTCCGAGCTAATCTTGGTTTTTAAAATTGTTTCAACAGTAATTTGAGACTGCAGGTTTGAGAAAAAAAATTAGCATCATTCTCCAGCTACGAACTCTATGAGCAAATGAAAAGTTATCTATTGTGGAAACTGAGGACCTTCCTCAATGAGACTGTGCCTACAGTGTGTCAAGAGCAAATAATTTTGTATCTTTACAGCCCTGGCTCCTCACTCATTTAAAGTAGAAACCTGGTCTGAGCTGGCCTCAGCACTGTTTTTTCCCCATGGGACCCCACAGGCAGAAGAAAGGAGATGACTATGATGAAGGCAGGACAAAACACCTCTGAATTCTGGCATATTTCTGCACTCCCTAATTAAGACACTACCAGAGAGATTTATTGTGATACCTGGGGCCTGTAAGTTACACATTTAAGTATCATATACACCAGACAAAAAAATTTAAGTATCTTAAAGTGGGGTTTGAAACACAAGTGATATCTGCAGGGAACCACGTCAGCTAGTACAAGGGATCTAGGAGAGTTTCCTCTATGTTGTATGTGCCTGAGAAACACAAACACTTCACTTTGGGTCATACAGAAATGCCTACACTAAAGAAAACTCAAGCTTCAAAATCTTCAGTGCACCACCACACTGGCTGACTTTCAAAATGCCCAAATTTAACTCCCTGCGTCATTTTTTGGGGTTTTGTTTGTTTGTTTTTTGCTTTGCGATACAAGACTACAAGAGATGCATGTTTTCACATGGCTTCAGTAAAGACAGGAGAACAAGTCTCTCAATGCCTCTCAGTCAGCAGATTCTCAAACATACATCTTCCACTGCTCCAAAGATTATCACAGACTCCTAAAACAAGGGACTTTAACTCCTCCTGCTAAAACAACGGCCCTATTAAAGAAAAAAAATCAGGATTCATTGGATAAAATAAAGTAAGACAGTGAGACCACGTTGCATTAAGAGTCATTCAAAAATGCATAAGCAATCCTTGCAAAAACTATCAGAATCCTTCCCAGATGAGTGCCCTTATCACAGGCCTTCAGAATTATGCTCTTTCTTCCAACCACTTCTTTGGCCAAATGAGTCTGGAATAGTAACACTGGTTATTGCTATTACTTGAGTAGTTATACAAGCGCAGCAGAATACAGCTCACTCCAGAAAACCTTTATTCTGAAGTGGTTATAGCATTCTTCTGGGAAGTAGAAGATGTGGATTTGAACACCCTTGTGATAAAATAGGTCCTAAATAAGTATTCACTGCACCAAGCTCATGTAGAATACTTGTCAGCCAGCTTTTGTTTGATTGGTTTGTTTTTTGCTCTTTTTTCAGATGACAGAGAAATTGAAACACAGGAGGTTCCATTTGAACATCAGGAAATACTTTTTTACTGTAAGGGTGATGAAGAACTGGAGCAGAGAGGTTGTGGAGCCTCCACTATGGAGAGAGTCAACAACCAGTTGGACATGATCCTGGGAAACCGGGTCCAGATAACTGTTTCTGCATCCCAGAGGGGTTGGGCAAGAGATCCTTTCCATTCTCAGCCATTCTATGATTCAAGGCCAGATCAGAGATTTGGACTATGAACCACAACCCTGCTTTACACCCAGTCAGAATTAGGTTGGAACTTTTCGGAGAATAGGAAGCATTGAGGTGTTGGGGGGAGCGGGGGTTGCATTTTGTTTTTAAATGAAGCAATACATAAGGCTCTATAAACATCATGGCAGCTGCTGTGGGTCATGATCCAAGCCTTCCTTTGCACTGCATAGAGGTAGATTCCACTTCAGAAGCCAAGATCCTAGAACTTTTTTGGACCC
>VWZS01007264.1:1038330-1044367 GCA_013397075.1 Rhabdornis inornatus
ACCAATACACACAACACAAGCAACAGACAGGAGGAGCTGAAAATGACTGTGCAGCAGGAAAAGTCCCATCAGTTTTCTGGGACTTTCCATCATGGAAACATGGTGGGATGGCTCACACAACCAGAGTGCTGCAATGGGCGTCCATACATTCTTCAGAAAGGGTAAGCAAGGAAGGAGAGGCAGCTGAGATAACTAATGGCTTCTTTGCCTCAGTCTTGATTAGTAAGACCAGTTAATCTCTGGGTACCCAGCTTTCTGAGCTGGAAGACAGGGACCAGGAGAAGAATAGAGCCCCCATAATCCATAGGGAAATGGTCAGGCACCTGATAGATCATTTAGACACACACAAGTCTATGGGGACAGATGGGATCCAACCCAGGGTACTGAGTTCACTGAGATAATTTTCAGCATTTACCAGCAGTCCTGGCTAATTCAGGGGGGCCAGGTGGCTGGAGGCTGGCAAAAGTGATGCTCACCTACAAGAAGGGCTGGAAGGAGGGTCCAAAGAACTACAGGCCTGTCAACCTAACCTCAGTATCAGGGAAGGTCTGCCATAGAGCAGATCAAATGGCACATAAAGGACAACCAGGGGGTCAGGCCTACCCAGCATGGGTTTGTGAAAGGCATGTCTAAACTAACCTCCTTCTAAGCTAGAGCGACCCCACTTAGGTGACAGACCTGTGGGTGCAGTCTACCTGGACTCCAGTAAAAACTTTGGTACCATTTCCCACAGCGTTCCCCCTGGAGAAAGTAGCTGCTCATGGCTTAGACTGGTGCTCTCTTCACCGAGTAAAACTTTGGTTGGATAGCCAAGGCCATGGAGTGGAGATGAATGGAATTAAATCCAGTTGGTGACCAGTCACAAATGGTGTTCCCCAAGGCTCAGTACTAGGCCCAGTCCTGTTCAATACCTTTAATCATATTGCAGATGACAGCAATTTAGGCAGGAATATCAGTCTGCTGGAGGACAGGAAGACTTTTCAGATAGAACCAAGGACCAAGGCCAATTGTAGGAGGTTCAAGGTGAAGGGTGAGGTCCTACTATTAGGTCACAACCACTCCAGGCAGTGCTACAGGCTAGGAGAAAGGTGGCTGGAAAGCTGCCCAGCAGAAAAGGACCTGGGGGTGCTGGCTGACAGCACCTGAACATGAAGCAATGTGTGCCCAGGTGGCCAAAAAGGCCAATGGCCTGCTGGCCTATATCAGAAATAGTATGGTTAGCAGGGCTACAGAAGTGACCGTTCCTCTGCACTGGACACTGGTGAGGCCACACCTCAAGTCCTGTGTCCAGTTCTGGGCCCCTCATGACAGGAAAGACACAGAGGTGCTGGAGCCTGTCCAGAGAAGGGCAACAGCGCTGGTGACGGCTCTGGAGCACAAATCTGATGAAGAGTGGCTGAGGGAGCCACGGTGTTTAGTCTGGAGAAAAGCCTCAGGGGAGATGTTATCACTTTCTCCAACTACCTGAAAGCAGGCTGTAGTATAGTGGGATCTGACTCTTCTCTCTAGTAACAAGCAAAAAGACAAAAGGAAACTGCCTCAGCTTGGACTAGGGAAGTTTTAGATTGGAAACTTTGAAAGACTTCCTCACCAAGAAGATGATCCAAGTACTGAAAGAGGCTGTCCAGGGGAGTGGTGGAGTCATCAGCCACAGAGGTATTTGAGTGATGTGTAAGTGCGTGACATGGGTTAGTGGTGAACTTGTCAGAGTTAGGCTAGCAAGTGCACTTGATGATCTTAAAGGTTTTTCCCGATACAAAAAAGTCAATGGGGAGGCTTCTTATAATAAAATTAACAGTAATCTCATCCATCTAGAAGGACTTAAAGCATTTCTAGGGCATTGGACTATTAGATAAACTAACCTGTTTGTTTAGATATACTAACCTATATATCCACAGACTTTTTCTTTTTTTCCTTCTCTGATGCACTAATGTTATAAAGAAGCACCGGCTGCAGAAATTATCCATATTGATTCTGCTGCTTGGTTCTGATGTTCTGCTGCATTTCATAAGCACAAAGTATGAACAGTTTTGAAAAAACACCTGCCCTGAGGTGAAAATTATTTCAGAAGTCCATTCAGATAGTAGGTGGCTCAAATCTACTTTAATATACATAGTTCACTTTTTTTAAAACTTTTCTGAAATTTCATACTCTACACAGATATCATCAGGGACCTCTGTCTAGGGACAAGATACTAAAACGAGATAGTTATTCTTACATAGGAACCTGACTTCATATTGATTAAAAAGTAAGCTTAGCAACTGCTTTCAAGTTATCAGTTGAATAGTTTTATAAGTCTTGTCCTGGACCCTTCGCAACTAAAAACATCTGCAGTTGAGAAAGACTCTGAGGTGAAGCCCAAGGTCAAAGAGCAGGTCAGTAGCAGACAGAAATGAAGTGAGGTCTTGAATTCCTAACCCCTGGACCATCCCCTGCTGAAATGGTGAATGTTCTCAATACTTCAGCACATGTCAAATCCATTCTGAATCCTTCTGTATTTTTGATATAAAGAATGTGGGATGCATTGAAATTCAGTAATTGATCATATAGTGTACGGAAGGAGGTTGAGACTATTTTTGTGTTCTTAAATTGTAAACTTTTACTTTATAGCCACTTGCATCTCCCATTATCGGCATAATAAATAGGAGGATTCCATGTACACCACTATTTTTTGTCATGCATTTCTCATTTTATTTTTCTTGATACTTACCCAGCCTCTTTGCATTAAAGAAGTAATTTTTGTAACTTCAGACTGACTCTATTTTTGCTGTATCTCAGTGAACAGAACTGAACACATTATTCAAGTGATGTTGTACCATTGATCTATATACCACAATATATTTGTTATAATGCTCACACTACAGTATCATTATATGCATTTTCAGTACAATTTTCTACTCCATCCCTCAACATTGCTTAACATTTTGTTTGCTTTTATGTTTAGTGTTGCACACTAAAGCAAAGATTTTCACTGAGCTGTCCTCAGTGACATCCAGGCATATTTCCTCTAGGTTATAGTTAATTTAGAACCCAGCAATGTGTATGAGTAGTTCAAATTGTTTTTTCCAATGTGCACTATGTTTCATCTGTCAGCAATGAATCATTTGTCATTATGCTGCCTGTTAGCTCAGTGAGGTGCCTCAGAAGTCCCTCACAGTTTCTTCTAATCTCTACAAACCTAAGCTGAAGTGAGCTTCCTGCATAGGTTACTTTTTAAAAAATACTTGCAACTGTATTAAATTTTCCTCAAAAAAAAATTAATTGGGGACATATTCAGTAACTTTTAACAGTCAGAAAATATCACAGCATTTTTTCTCATCCTGATTAATATTTTATAACAATTTTCTAATAGATTAGAAAAGCACTGTTTTTAAGCATGGAAGCCATTCTTGTTTCTTCAATAGATCTAAGTTTTTAGTATTTTTTTTTGCTTTCAAATACGTTGTGGGTGTTTTATTGTAAAACGCTCCTTGGTTAGTTTTACTCATATTGTTACTGGGAAGTACTTTTTAAAAATATTTGAACACTCATTTTGCCATTGATTTGACAAAAGAGAATCAGTAGCAGAACTAGAGCCACAGAGCTAAATGCAGTCTTCAGTCCATAATCTAAGTGGTCTGAATAAGGCTGTAGATTTTGTTCCCTGACATAAGAATGAGAAGAAAAAAAACTCTGGATGCAATACACCTTCTTCCACAGCTCTCAAGTCCTTATCCCCAGCGCCCTAGTATATGCAGTATATTTTTGCTGGTGGATTAATGTAGTTAATATTCCTCCATTTCTGCTGGCAGGAACTCCTAGGACAGTATGATGCATAAAGCTCTTATGCATAGCTCTGCAGAACATGGGGGCAAATAAATTTCTGGCTATACATCACTACTAAAGGTTTTCAGCCCCCTCAAATGAGGGGTCCAGTTTGGCAGTTTCTCTCCCAGAATTTTTTTTTCCTCTTTTTAAAAAAGCAGAAATTAATAATTTGTCTCTAACCCCTTTATATTATCTCCATGCTGTCATTTTGATGTTTCTCTTTCAGGAATAAAAAGTAAACAGGTAAAACTCATAAGTAATATCTTGACACGTGTATTCTATTCGTTATAACAATTAAATTTACAGAGATAGGGAATATGCTCCTGAGAATAAGCTTCCTGAAGTTTGACTTGGGCTGGAGCCAAAGCATTTCAGGTTTAGCACTCAGGAGTATTATTTAGAAGATAAATTGCTTGATATCAGATTTTGGGAAAGGTAGAATTAGCATCAAGTCTTGTTGCACAGCAATTCATTGGAGGGAGCATATCCTGTATTACTTGCTCATATTCACAATAATAATTAAAAAACAAAACAAACCTCTGGCTAAGGGAATTTAGCTTTAATAAAATGTTTTGAAAATGCTATTAGGGAGTATTCAATTGAAAGAAAAGTGATAAATACTTCCCCTTTTATTCTTATGTTATAATATTTTGTCACTTCAAAGAGATTTTGAGCACCATATAGTCTTAAAAGTCTTTCACCATTAAAGCTGATTATTCCTACAAACAGGGCACCCCATTATTGATCTTGAACTTTTAAGTGACAAAAACAGTTATTGAATCACTGTGCAGAAATTCCTCACAAAATACACTCTTGCAGAAAGGATTACATACAACAAAAACTGTTTTTATGAAAAAACAACAGCAGCAAGGAAATACAAACTGCTTATTTTCCCTTAGCTTACTTGGAGACTAAGCTTTTGCAGATGTTGAACTTATGCTTGTAGCACTACATGTGCAGAAATGTGCACACACACTATTCAAATACACACATCTGAGCAGGAATTGACTCATAAGTAACAAAAATTCTTCCTCTTGTCTTGCGACTGCGATTTTCATCATGGATATGTAAACGTTATTTTTATGCAACACTGTAAGCAACCATATCAGCTTGTGTTTGTTTGCAGATAAAAAGCATGGGTATTATTCCTTGAAACTACACTACTGCACACACACCTATTCTTCAATATGGGGTTGAGCTCTTTGTATTGCATTGTGTCACTTAATTCACATTTAGAGTGCCAAACAAGTTTTAAATTACTTTTAAAAACAAAACCAGACCAGTTTAAAATTAATAATAGTATGCCTGAACTTGTACAGGAAGCCACAGATGTCATAGAGCAGTCAAAAAGGATGACAATGAAGTTAAAAAAGTGGTCCTAGGAACTAGTACTCAAATATATCACCTCCTCACTGCCTATTGCTGGCTTGGATCTATCTTGAAGGGCATCTTTCTTGAGATACAACTCTTCATGAACAAGGAATAAAGACATAATGCAATCTAAATGTATTAATGGGGAGAAAACAGGTGGTGGCACCGAAGGCCTCAGAGAAGGCAGTACAAATGCTTTTTTATTTTTTAAAAAGTACTTCAACTTGTTTAGAAGGAGAAAAGAATAAAAAAAACTTCTTAGTAGCACTGTCTGTTTATTTTACTTTTGATTCCCACTTACCTGATTCTTACGAGGCCATTGCAGCATGTTTAAAGAGAATTCTTAGAACAGCTCTTTTTTTTTTGTAGGTTGCTTTTTTTTTTTCGGTTGACTTTTTGTTGTCTGGGGTTTTTTTTTAATACTACTACTAGACAGTGATACTGCATCAATAAGTATGTCTTGAGCTTCTACATTACAATTATGTGATTATATTTTGAAAATGTGGTGAGTTTTACACCACCCTTATGGTTCTATCATATAGACTCCTATACACTTCTTGCTGCCCAGATTCTAACAATGGAAGAAATCCAAGCTGGTAACAGCCAGAATGAATACATGAAGGAGCAATAACTGATTAGATTATTTATATGGCTAAGTATTGTTAATACATATAGAGATAGCAATATTCTCTTTTATTAATTTCATCATAAACAGTTTCATAAATAAGTGAATTCCAGTCAGTCCACTTATCATTACAAGGTTTAGCATTGCTTCCTTTAGCCACATTATGTTGCAAGTTGTTTTTTACTTCAATCACGATGGCAAAATTACTACAGTCACTTTTTTTTAATGGGGGGG
>VWZS01007264.1:1044412-1102303 GCA_013397075.1 Rhabdornis inornatus
TGGCAGAGGAATGCTCCATTAAGAGACATTCATTTTATAACAGAAATCCATAGATATCCTATTTCCTACCACAAAATTTTGGAAAAATGAATGCTTATCCAGCAGATCATGCAGCTTCTTGATTTCAAAGTCAGTAAAGGCTATTAAAGTAATCTAGATAATAGCACAATAGACTTCTCGGTACAAGCATAAATGCCCATTATATCTTCAATTTGTCTTTGCTTTCAGTAATCCTCCAGTAAATCACACTCAAATAAATAAATCTTCAAAATCCTGATATTTCATGAATCACTATTAGTTAGCAATCAGGAATGGAGAATGCATTTTCCTTCTGTTTTGATTTTTTATTTTTAAGCAAAGCATTGGGTTTTGTTTAGTTTAGCAACAGCTTTAAAAATACCTTGTTTCAAGAATGGTCTCCTTACTTTAAATGTAGGCATTGGCTAATATGTTTTTACCTTTGAAAATTCAAATATCAGTTAAAAAAATTGCTATAAGTCAAAGATAAAGGAAAATATGTTGCCACTTACAAATACTTAACTATTTGCCACATTTCTCCTCTTCAGTAACAACATAAACTTTATCAGATACATTAGGAACAGAACTCCTCTGTCTTCTCAGTGAGGAGTTATTCTGGCTGCAAATATACTGCACATGCTATTGAAAGTGTTTAATAATAGAAGACCATGCACTTTCATGTAATTCATAATTAGAAGATGACTACAACTGAATCACTTAAAAATCAAGCCTTTGTTATCAGCACCAGTTTTAGACAGAAGCTGAGAATCATTTGTGAGCTGTGGCAGACCCAGACTGTTCAAAGCAATTGCTGTTCAGCATGAAAGCTGCAATGGAGGTCACAGAACAGGTCAGGAGGAAAGATAGTGTATCGATTTCACACCAGGAATAGAGGCGAAGCCAGGGCCCACTGTTGCTGCATGTGATGTATTTCACTTCAGTTTAAGGCACATTTCATTCCAATTCAAGAGGGGGTGGGGAGCAAAGGGTGAGCGGATTTCACACTGAATCATGATGAATTCTGGACTTGTGTATTCCAGTAAATATCTCCTTCCTGACATTAAGTATTTCTATAGTAGACTGAATACAATGGAAATCAGCCTGTAATCAGATAGGAGAAGAGGACTCCTGGGGAAAAAAAAACAACACAACAAAAACCAAAACACAACCCCAAAGAAAACCTACCAGCAAAACCTATATAAGTTAGGTCTACTTCCTCCCAGATTAGTATATACAAATCTTGTCTCAAACCCGGAAAACTGTTACAGATTAAATCTACTAAAGAAACTGTACTTTGTTCCAATATTCATGCTGCTGAAGACAACTTTATATGATATTCTAATATTTTATTAAAACATCGTTAAGTCACATAAACCTAAGCCAAAAGGCTTCAAAAATGAAAGGACAGAAAGTCTGTTCATACAAACCTCCCAGCTACACACACACAAAGGCACGCTCACTGCAAAGAGAATAAAATCCCTGAAAAAGTATTTTAAATGAATCACTATAATAAACATACTAAAAAGTGGTGGATAATTGTATTTTATTTTCATTTTATATGGCAATATAAATTGATATTTCAAATGACCCTGATTACTCCAGCTAATGATATTAGCAACTATCCCTAACTGTTTTATAGAAGAACGTTGACGATTATTCATACTTCATTGCCTAGTAATAGTGGCCAACTTCTGCTCCAACTTCTTCTAATAAATAAATAAATAGAAAAAAAGCATTCATTCTAATGAGGAAAGTATTAACCGCAACTAGAGGAATATTTCTCAAGTTACTTGGATAACAGGCTGGCCTTTCTCAATTCTTTCCCCCCAACACTGAGAATGTTAATTTCCAGTACTTTTGCCCAGCATGCTGTAAAATTGTCAACATCTAAACTGTTCAGTTCATACAGGGTAACGGTCAAATGCTAAGACTTTTATGGATAAAGTGATCCCTCCCTCCCCTGATCTTACTTTGCATGATTTGTTCTCTGAATAACTGCTCCTTTTTTTAAACGCTGACTCTGCTCTTCTGCTTGTGACAATATTTTACAACTTTTATAGATCTTTATATTGGCTCCATAACAGCAGCAAAATAACCAGACACTGACATACTTCAGAACAAAAAAGGACTATATTTGAGACGGCACAGAGATTTCCTATTAAATTATTTATATTAGCTCACTTCCACGTCATTATTTCTTTTCAACTGTTCTAAGGCATCAATGTCAACTTCTTGAGCCCTCTCATGAAAGCTTTGCTGTCATCAGGGTCTATTTCAGCATCCTTAATTCTGCATAAGGAATCAGTTACCCAGCAAGTTTCCAATCACAAAGGGCCAGATGTTCCTCTCTGCTACATGCTGGAGCTGGCCAGACGGGCCCCTCACCAAGACTGAGGAGGGCAAAAGGTGGCTGTGCAGAGAGAGAGAGAGTGAATGTGCGTGTGTGTGATACTGGCCTGCCACAAAACAGCTGAGGCTGCAGTGCACGAAGAGAGAAAAAAATTCAAACAGTGGAAATTGTTAACAAACTGAAGTGATGGTAGCAATCAGGTACTCCATGACCCACAAGGAATTATCATTAACTTGCACTGTGAAATTCTATAAGAGTTATCACTTCTAAATCATTTGACAACTTTGATGATGCCATGCTGTAGAAATATATAGAAATCTCGATGCTATGCTATATAAATGTATAGAAATGTTCCACAGGCTTGAGCGAGGCTTCAGTGGATTAGCACCTGCTGGCTACAAAGTCACAACCCACTAATGCTATTTGATCTACAGACTCCTGCTGACACCAAGCATCATGAGATTCTTCCTCCTCTGATATGTGGTGTATAGTTAAACTGCTTGTGATGGCTCCTCTCAGGAACATCCAAAAGCTTTGTGGTGCTGCCAGTTGTTTCCTAAAGACCATGAAGAGTAGAGTAGCTGCAGACACAGTTTCATGAGCAAAGGGCAAGAGGACAGACATCTCTCTTCATGGTGCTGACATCCAGAACTACCTCTTCCCATTAAGAAGGGACACTGCTAGCATAAAGGTCTCTTTATCTCACGCTTGTTACTGGACTTCCAGATAGCACCAGCAGCCAAAATAGTATTTTTTCCATTTACAGTGGGACTGACAATTACTATTTTTCAATTGACAAGGACCTTAGCAAGAGATTAAACCATTAAGACCAATGTAGACTAAGCTATTCTAATAAGCAATTTGAAAACAGCTTTCAAGCCACCCATATGGAACAGAACATAAGTAGTTACCCCAAGTAGTTACCCAAAACACTGTAATTGAACATAGTTCACACTGATTGCCAGGCAAAATTTCAACTCCAAGCCAAATCTGAAACACAGCGCTATCAGTGGCATAAGTCCCTCCTGTTTTATACACCCTCACATTCCCCCTGAACATTAACACAGCAGTTTTGCTTATCTGGGACACATCAGCTGACACACTGGGAAAAGTATACAGCTGTGGGACTTGCTTTCACTACAGTTCAAGTTCAGCCCAAAGCTTGCACATGCCACTGAAAGTTTTGTGCCATGCATTACTGCTGATATTCCTTGTTCAGGAAAGAATACATCAGGTGATGCAGCACTGCACGGGGGTCCCTCAGAGCACAGCCCCAAAAAACTGTACCAGGTACACTCACAAACTCCATGGCTGGGGAAGGATGTGGCAGGAACACCAATTGTACCATCAGCTGGAATGGTTTTTGTGGCTGTGGGCTGGGGGAAATATTGCATTCTTCCAAATTTCTAGATCCTGGATTTTCCAGTACTGGCACAATATTCTATCATTCCCACAAAGTCCTCCATTACCTCATTAACTGAAGTGACCTCTGCTGTCAAAAAAAGTTCACTAAAAATTCAAAGAAATATGAAATCTGAGTATTTTGTTTGTCCTCTTTGTGTCCTGAAGCCCATCTAGTTCTGGTTACAATGCATTACATACCTTTCATTACAGAGCATCTTAATACATGACTACCAATCAACACCATACACAATACTTTTTACATTTACATATAACCTATCAAAACTGCTAAAATTACCATATTATGTTAGTGACTAGCCAATCATTGGAGTTAGTAGTTACGTGACAAACTTTGGGACTTGTTCTGCAGTGGAAATTTCTGAGATCTTTACTTGCAACATTGGCTTTCTTGTTTGCCTGTGAAAATCATTTCGTTTGGTAAAAACATCTTTTGTTTGAGGTGGATTTATCCTTTGCTCTAAGCTATAAAAGCCCCTTCCAACTCACTTGCTCTTTGCCTTCTAGTTACCCAGTAAGACTAGGTCAGTAATTCTTCTATATCAAAACTTGCTTTCATTCCTACAGAACCTTCTGTATATCTGCAAAACTCTGTTAAATTCTCGTCCTTCCCAACATCTCTTCAAGAGTGTGAGGAATGGGAATGAGAAAGAAGAGAGAAAAGCAAAGGGGCTTGGGTTAAGTTCAATTAGCGGTAGAGCATACCCTGGAAAGGTATGTGCATAAAACACAGGCCTCAGGGAATAACAGTGGCAAATAGACAAATTAAACTTCAAGAGTCTTTCTAACCTCTCATATATATAATTTTTTTTTAATATTTACTGAGTGTAGAAAGATCAGCCTTAGACACTTGCAATGAACATGATAAATGATGATATTGCATATGTGTTAATTAATACTAACCCCTCTCTAGATAATGGGAAAAAAAAGTAATGCAAAAAAAATCCATACAAACCCCACAACAAAAAAAGCTAAAGTGTTTACAGATACAATATACATGCTTTTAAGCAAAGTGAGCCTGGCAGGCGGGTGTGTTCCAAGTAAACCGCACCACCATTTACTTTCTATATGGAAACAACAACCTGAAAAAACGATACTCAATCAAGTGCAAAGCATTAAATTGCATCTCCTGCTTGTTAGATGCTTTTACCAAAACATTCAGCCACTTCAGCAACAATCTCATCCAAACTACAATATTTGGAGTAAATGGTGTGAATAGAAACTTTCAGTTCTACACTAGGCATTTTCACAGATTGACCTAAAACACAGTGAGCTTCTGCACAGTCGACTTAATCCCTAGCCAAGAAGTAAATGTGCTAGAAGCATCCTTTACAACACTGTATATTAATCCACACCATTTTTGCTTGTGTTTTGTGTGGTGTTTTCTTTTATAAAACAAGGATACCAACACCCAACATGTCTCAGTTTTACAAAAATGTCACCCAGTTCTTTTGAGAATGAAAGAATTCCCCTCAATGCCATAAAAAAATATTTTTTGAAATGTCCACAAGCTATTTTTTTCTACTAATCATTTGCCCAAGCAAGAAAATATCCAAAGATAACACTTTGAAACCTACAAGTGTTACTCATTCAAAAGAATGGCAAAAATCAGTTTTGGTTCATTTATTTAATTACCTTTTTTTAGCTTTACTGGAGTCTGGTTTCTTTGCACTACATAGCCACAAGAAGATTGTTGAAAAGTCAGAACCGAACCAAACATACTAAAACCCATGAGAACACCCACAGAGACTCCCACCCAAAACACCCCCCACCTTAGATTCACATGTAAAAAACTCCAGTCCTGAAAAGAACTCTGCAGCCCGCCAGTTTGAACTTTCTGTGGAGGATTACTTCAGGACTACAGGTAATTAACCATAATTGCACATTACCTGTCTCAGTTTAAAAAGGGAAAGCAACCAATAAGGGTTCTTTATGGTCTCTGATAACATTTTGTCCCCTGTATCTTAATAATTTATTTGCACCAAAAACACCATAATGAATAAATATCTGAGATTTCCACCAAATAAAAGTAGCACAACTTGGTTCAGAACCAATATCAGAACAACTGATCACAATGTTGCAATCAGTTTGCTTAAGAATGACTAAAAATGAAATAGTATTCTGTTAGAGCAAAACACTCATGGACTCTACATACAGAAAAAAGATTGCATGATAATGAATATTTTTAGCATTGTCATTTATTGAAAGCATAGAAGGTACTATTAGTCCTTCCAATTCTGATAGAATGAACACTTTAATAACGTATAATTCAAGGATGAGAAGGCTGAGTGCAGTGGTTTTGAACAGATATCTCAGGTCTTTTAGTTTAGAAGACGTTTCAAAACAAAACGGTTTTTACGAACCCTTGGCAGAAGGGGAAAAAAAAGCAAAGAAAAAATCTGAAAGGCAAGCAATGTACTTTTTATGTAATATTAAAGAAAACAATGCTGTTTAAAAGAAAAAAGCAGCATGTCTTTCACATTTTATGTCCTAAGTAGGTTTAAGTACTGCCTATTACTTGTCAAGAATTCAATAGCAAATAGAAACTTTCCAGGTTGACGTGCTGGGGCAGACGAAGGTCATTCTTTAAAGCATTTTCTCCCCTGAGAGGAAAACCTGGAAGGATGCTGTTTGAGCAATTTATACCAGGCACAGCAAGTCATTAGATGTCTGTGCTGCAAGTCTGCCATGATCCCAATTCCACGGGCATATGTGGTTACCATGGTGGGAACCAGCTCCAAAAGCCAGTAAGTCAAAGGAGCTCAGAGGTGTCTATTTTCTTCTCGATGTGCTGAGCAGATATAGGCACTGTAAATCTTGCACAGAACAGCAAGGCAGCAGAAAAGGTGCATTGCAGAGATGAACATTATACATTATTTTCAAAAAAGTAAATTTTCAATTTTGGAGGGGGAGACATGATTGTGGAGGGGGGGGGAAGCAATTTGCAGGTAGGAAAACATTCTCTTTCTGGTTAGTGTTTTAATGAGAACTTTTCTCCTGATTCAGTTTGACTTCAAAACAAAAACTAAACAAAAAGGAATCCCTAAGCATCTGTGAGTAACTACAATACCCTTAATTTCATAGTCATGAGACTTCTGTTTTAAATAGTCAAAACAAGACAATTCCTGACCTGTACTTTGTAAAGACTTAAACACAGCATTTTTGGAAAACACAGCCATCCAGGAGGAATACATGGCTTGGAAATAACTCCTTTTTCACAGAGAAGGTTATAAAATGATGCAAAAATGTCTAGCTTGCAGTCACAGCAAGCTATACAAAATACAGATTTGCTCATACAGAACATGACCTTATTGCATTTATATGGGCAGAATTTCAAGTCTAATACAGACCTACATGTCTAAAGAGGAACATAAATGAATCTATTAAGTACATATTCCTGATATGCACACAAAATGTTTGATTTTCACTGTAGATTTGAAATCACACAAAACCAAAAGCATTTCACCCAACAAGAATGGCATATGGACTATCCTGCTCCTCTCAGGGCTTTTACAATCCAAGTTGACACACGTTCCTCTCTTGCCATCCCCAAGAACAGCCCTGTCTTGGACCTCGGCAAAGGCAGAGGCTTCCCTTCTTATCACAGACTGCTTTAATGGCCTGTTCAGAGTCCTTCCTATGCCTTTATGCCATACAAAAGGAGAGTTAATCCTCACGTTTTTGACCAATTTTATCCTCCCCACACTTGTGGAATGGCTTTGAGTTTGTAGCTTCAGTGTGTCTGAAAAAGAAAAAGCTCAGGAGCAGAATTGGATGCATATACATTATTATTAACTCTCAAAGTTCATTACAGAATCTCTACATTTATATACAAGCACAACATAAGTGACTTACTATTTTATGGCCTCCTCAAAATACTTTCCTGTAACATCTGAATTTGTCCCTTTAGCTTAGGGAGCTATGTGAACAAATTCAATATACTCTAAGGACATCCTGCATTTCTTGTAAATCTGCATATCCCAATTCTCTCATATTTCTAACATTGCGAAATTCATCCAGTTAAAATTCTATGGGAAAAAAAAAATCACCTTAAAAGAAGAAATTAAGCCACTAGATTCACTAAGACAAGCAAAAGTAGAAAAACCAAGCAAAACCACCACCCATTAACTGCATGCTATCCAATTCACTTCTGGAATGGTCTGTATTAGACAAGATATGTGCTACTGTATTTTAAAGGAGGGCAGAAGACAAGGTCAATCTTGCTGTTTCTTAATTTTCTTGAATATTATTTAGTCAAACAAAAAAGCATTTCTGTACTCTACATTTACTTATCCCCACCATAAAATTACAAATAGAATATATATCATGCCTAGAAATCAGTTTCCATTTACATCAAACATCAACTCCATATATAACTTTATATTCTTCTCTCAGTAGGAAAGTATAAATGCCTCTGCCCACACAAAGATTATCCAATTACCTCTCTAACATCAAAGAGTCTTAAACTGAACATGCAACCAGTTCAAACCTTAGGACACACACAAAGGAGACAAAAGTACTGCAAAAAAGGGAGATTCTAACATGAGCATTAAGGCACTGATATTGAATTCCTAACAGAAAATCACCCTTAAAAAGCCAGTAGATTTCTATAGCTATATTCTTGTTCTCCTTGCATAGTCAAAGTCCCACTGAAATCAGTGTTAAAACACATGCATTAAATAAGGAACCATAACAGTCATCATTTTGTTAAAACAGAAAACTTACACCACATTCCTAGCAACACATCATTCAGAGGTTCTTAATTAAAAAAAAAAAAAAAACGAGAGCCCACCAGCACATAATGAACTTATCACAACTTACTCAAAGGTCAGAGTATACATTTCATTTTTCTCTTTTGTTCTAAGCATATCCACGACTAAATACAAAGGTCTCCAGCATATTTATTAGGAGATGTCTATACATGTAGAAGCAGGATGTATGCATATACACACATGTGCACCCTTAAAGCATTATTATAAGGCATCCCTTCCAGTATTATTAGCAGCTGCTTGCATATATGCAACTTCTTGTCCAGAGTGACAGCTGTATTTTCGCCTGTTTTGACATTGAGTCTGATCTGGGTGAATAGCTCATATCCATTAAAGTGCTATTACAACACTGAATGACTGCCAAAATACTTCCTGATCAATTTTAAAAGCCAGCTAGCTGTCATCATGTAATCGCAACAGCAGAAAACAAATCTTTGGGGAATAAAACAAGATTTTAAAACATTTTTTAGAAGCAGGGTATTAAGTCTAAAACCTCCAAACTATTTAAATAAAAATCACAAGCTGCAGCAATATCTAGGTAAAAATCCCTGCGCTTTGAAAACCCATATACTTGTTACTGACAAGCATTCTAACATAGTCTCTAAATCTACCATTTCAACAATCTCTGCAGTTTGAACCCCTGCCATTACATAACTTAATAAAGCAGCACTGAAAACAATCACCACAGAGTGTGATTGTGCTCACCATTAAATTTAGTTCTATAAAATTTAAGAGTGAATTCAATCATCCTGATGTCTTTGGTTGAATGACAGAAAACCAATGTGTTGGTTCAACTCCTTACTTCCAAATAGCTTTACCATATGCATATTCTTAAGTTTCAGTACAAACATTATTTCAGACTTTCATTTATCAAGCACACTTGAAAGGCTATATAACTCAGAGACAGTTAAGACCACTTGAAGAGAAGGCACAGTTGGCACAAGTTTGGCACAGCTTTCAGAGAGCCTGAGCAGTGCTGTATTTGTAATGCAGCACATTAAAAAACATCAAAAAGGGGTTGCATGAAGTTACATGTTCTATACGAAAGATGTCTAGTAAGACAAGTGTGCAATGCCCACATGTACTCAAAGACTACTCAATGTATAGATGTCTTTTTAACTTCTCCTTACTGCACTGTTTTCCCTCCAACTCTGCGCAGAAAGCCAATTCAATGTGGTAAGTCTGTTTTGATCAGTGAAACACAAAATATTGCTGCATCAAAATTTATACGCATGAAACTAGCTCAAAGAAGTAGATTCACCATCTAATCCATGAATATCCACACTGGTTCAAAAATGAAACTGTGCATTTGCCATTAGAAATACACCCTGAATTAGAAGTTCTTTGAAGAACTTCTTCTGTAGCTCTGCTTAAGCTGAAGTATCAAAGAACCAAAAAAAAAACCAAAAACCAACAACCAAAAAACCACACTAAAACTACACTAGGTAAGACTGTCAACATGCAGTTCTACATCAAAATAACTGAGTAACAAAGGGGTATGCTCTTTCAGTTCTAGTTCTCAGATAATTGAACTCTATGTTTATAAAGTTATAGAACCTAATTAGAAAGATTATTGCATTACTGCCTGCCAAAAATAATGTTATTTGACACTTTACAGCATAATAATAATTATGAAATTTTGAAAGTGTTATTCTAGCCAGGGTGCTCATGACAAGAAACCTCTCTCTATGTAAAATGAGAAACTAGAGGATTAGAGAGGGTTCTGCAAGCACAAGTACAATATATTTTATCAAAGAGTGACGATTCAGATGTGAAAATGCTGAAGGTGTTTGTGCAGAACACATATTGTAAGACTTTACTGGTTTTGGCAGCATGTCAGAAAATGCAAACTGCCTATGAAGGAACATCGACAGTGACTCCTGGATTTAAGGGACAACAAACGTGTTTTCAGAGAAGTTACAGTGATGACATACTAACAATTTAATAAAAGGAATCCCTCTACCTCAGTCTTTGGTAAAACCCCTACAAAGACAGAATCTAAATAAAAAATCTCAAACTCATTGAAATAAAAATATAAATACAGGGACTTGATCAGGCATACACTTGTATTCAACCATATTTGTTTTGTATATTGTGAACATTTAGTTTTAAAACAAATTTGCATCTATGCCTTAAGTCAAGGAAGGGGAGATCTAACACGAAGTACTAACTAACATTACGTCAGCTCCACATGAATATGGTTGCATTTTCATTTGTGGCTTAGATATTAAATAGACAGGATCCTAATTTCCAAGTAGATCCTCTAACCTTTTTTGAGAATAGTAGTAACCTAAAGCTAGTTAATAACATTTTTATGACAAGTACCTAGAACATTTATGTTAGTTTAGAAAAACTGAACATATTGTATTACATGTTCTTAAAATATCTATAGCAAATGTATCCATTTTAAAGCATTTAAAAGGTCTGTTTTTATTATTAAAATCAGTTTTAAAGTTTAGCTTAGGAGGATAATGTGTTGATTAACTGTTGATAATTCTGGATAATAGCACTAGGGATGAGTAGCAGCTACATTAATAACTACAGTGGGAAAGGACTATTGGGAATCTGCATGTTTGCAAAAGGATTCTGAACTGCTAATATGTACAGATTACTACAAAATCCAATGCATGAAAATATATATTGCCTTGTAACTTGACATCAATAATGATGCCTATTCAAAACATAATCATTATGCTATTTCCATGGTTTAAATGTTCAAGATCTTATTCTGTTTTTAATAAAATTCTTATAGTATCAAAATTGTCATGGGTTTTCTGTCAATATGATTGTACACTAGAAGGAATATATCAAAAACTGACTAAGAGGCTGAAGAAAACTGATCTTGCATCACATCAAGGAAAGCCAGGATGGTCCAAATAAAAATAGAAAAGCTGAAACTCAGCACAAACTGGCTAAATCAACTAGTTAGCATTTATGAACTAGTTATTATTTATTACTATTTAGGAAGGAAGACATGGAACACATCACAATGAACATCCCACTCCCAAACTGGCCAGCTCCCCCAAAATAGACTGGCATGTTGCCACAATATTTAATCTCAGCAGGAATTCACAACAGGAGGAACACTACCAAAGGCCAGAACAGGAAGGACGGACAACAGGAGTCTACAACCCTCCTCTTCTGTGATATTTGCAGTGGAAGGGGGTCATCATTTAAGAGACAACCAAGTCACATGAGAGTGAAAAAAAAAAAAAATTAACCTTGCTTCCACAAACATGCATTCACATTCCAGCAGACAGGAATGAAGGGTGATATTTGACTCATGATGCCAAAAACTGTCATAATAGTATTTGATACAAGTATGAAGTAACTATTAAACTAATTTTAGAGGCATTATAAACAGTATGACTTTCACATATTTATTGCCATCTGCCAGAAGTGATTACAGTACTAAGCGTACAAAACAGTTATTGGAAAACCTATCTAAATGACCAGCTTAGCAATTCCATTGTTAGGAAAGCTTCATGATGCAACACCCATCTTGTACTCACGGGTATTGATTATACACATATAACATTATATAATATAGTTAGCATAGTATTAATAATGACAGCAGAGAGGACTTTGCTTTATTTACATAGTGTTGCAAGAGAAGTTGCTTATTACATCAAAACCTCAAGCCAAAAGAACAGAGCAGAGAAACGTATGCAATTCTGTAACAGTTTGGCTACCGGTCATTATAAATACCGTGTCAAGCTTCATGCCAATTTTATTTTTCTTTAATAAAATGAGCTTTTCACACTGTTCATGAGGGAGATAGCTGAGCCTCAGATTGCAAGTAAATACACCAACACTAAAACCTCTTCCAGATGCACAACTGCTCTCTGCAGCACAGAGATATTTCTTAGCCTTTAAGCAATATGAATATGAACTACTAACTGAATAGAGTAACTGTCATACAATAATTTACCAGGCTGGGGAAAAAAAGTCAGTGGAGAGCCAAGGGACTGAGCATCCTACCAGGGATCTTTCACCCTTTGACTTTCTAGTTTACAATCTGATTGTTCTGGAATGCTGACCTACTTGTCAGCTTTATAGGACCTGTGCCTGGGGTCTCCATCATGGAGATGCACAGCACAAAGACATGGCTTCCATTTCCTCCCTCAACAGCCTTGTCTCTGACTCATAATCATATAGCATCTATCTTCTCAATACTACCTGCTTCCAGAGCAATTCTGTCCTCCCAGTTTGGAATAAAAGCCCACCTTTCACTGCAGTGCTCTTCCCTTAGTTATTTTCCTCCTGATTCAATCAACTCACAGGGCACTGCTTCAGCTAAAGGCGAGACTGGGAAGACAGAGACACAGCACAACTGACGGAGCACCCAGTTGCTATAACAAATTGATAGCGGGAATCACAATAGCACCACAGAGTTCTTGGTTTTTTGGAACAATGTATTTTAAAATTAAGCTTTTATGGAAGTAGTAGTGACTACTGTAACTCACCCCTGTTATTACACATGAAAAAGTCTCCATCCATTACTGTTTTACTAACAAGGACCATGTAAAAGTCTAACATTCAACTGCACTTCCATCTATGGGTATCATTCAAAGGAAACTTGGCTTCTTATTCTCTTGGGAATGTTTTCTATAGTATATAAGAGAAACAAAGAAAAGTTGCATAGCAAGTAAAACTTGAATTGCTTCAAGCCTGGTTTTCTACTTCTGTACAGAGCTTTGCATACTTTTTCCTTTCTTCCAGTTCTTTTTTCAGCAAGGGACATATTGGCCATGACATAAAAATGGACCAATATCATTCTGTGTATTATTCCTTCCACTAAAAATGCCTTAACATACACATCATTCCAAATGCATATAGCTGATCAGGTCTCACAAAACATCATTCTAATATATTAGGAACAAGGATATGACTGTAAATAGGTGATAATGTTAACCTTCCCAGCCATTGAAGGCAGAAAAACATGCTCACTGGCCTGAAAAAGTACAGCTAACTATTTTAGCTAATCAGCTAAAATACTATATGTAAGGAGATACAGGGGTGGGTGGCTGAAGAGATCACCTAGCACTTCGTATTGAAAGAAAGAAATTCAGTTCCAGTTATGTTAGAGCCATCTTTGAATTAAATAGTAAAGCTAATATTGTGACTCAGCTACCCAAAAATTATTTTGATGCCCTTTTACATCTGAAGTGACCACCACAAGCAGATCTTGTTCCAAAAGCTCCAGACTGCTTCTTGTCAATGATAGCCCACAGGTCTGATAGTGTCCAGACCAGAGCAGGTCTGAGGGCCATGTTGGAGGCTGGCAGCCCAGCATCTCAGAGGTCTCTGGCACTGTCAGGTCTATGGACTTCTGGTCAAACCTGACACAGAACAGGTAGAAGGAAATGTGAAAAAAAAAAAAAAAATTAGTTGGGGTTAGAATGCACATAGTTCCATGACTTGATGTCTGTAGCTGAAAAGATAATTCTTAATTAAGCCGCCTTTTGTTAAAGCTGACAACCAAGACTCATATTTATACCCAAAATTTTCTATATTGGACAGCTGTAAGGATTTGCTATATAAGCTACCAATCACTTGATATAATGCTATCTGGGTTACCTTATGGATATTGTTAGATACTGTTATTAGGGTGTAACACTTCAACAGTACTCTAATTATGGGAGCACCCTCAAGTGTGGGCTTGACATTTACCAAGAGAACTCATTCATTCATAAGTTGTGAATGCAAACCTGTGAGAAAGGGAGATTATGACTCACTGCAGCTTTTAGCACTGGTACCTCATCTCTTTCATATATGTCTTGCCTATTAAGCTATATATTACATATACATTTAAAATTTGGAAGGGATGCCATTCAGAGGGTCCCTGACAGGCTTGAGAGGAGGGCCAACACAAATCTCATCAAGTCCAGCAAAGCAAAGTACAAAGACCCCCACACCTGGGTCACAGCAACCCCAGGCGCACCTAAAGGCTGAGCAGAGAAGTGACTGAGAGCAGCCTTGCGAAGGACTGGGGGTGGTGGTTGACAAAAAATTCAAAATGAGCTGGCAATGCGCACTTGCAGCCCCGAAAGCCAAGCCCATCCTGGGCTACATCCAAAGCAACATGGCTGGCAGGGAGAGGGAGGGGATTCTGCCCCTCTGCTCTGCTGAGACCCCACCTGAAGCACTGGGTTCAGTTCTGGTGCCACCACCCTAAGGACAAGGTCCTGAAGCAAGTCCAGAGGAAGGCCATGAAGCTGATAAGAGGACTGGAGCACCTGTCCTATGGAGACAGGCTGAGAAAGTTGGAGCTGTCAAGACTGGAGAAGAGAAGGTTGCATGGACACGGACCTACAGGGAAGCCAAGAGGGTCTGTGCATCAGGAACTGTAGTGATAGGACAAGGAGTAATGGCTTCAAGAGAAAAAGAGGAGAAATTTAGGTTAGATATCAGGAAGAAAGTCTTTACTGTAAGGGTGGTGAGACACTGAAACAGGTTCTCCAGAGAGGTTGTAGACGACTCAACCCTGGCATTATTCAAAGCCAGGTTGGATAAGGTCTTGAGCAACCTGGTCTAGTGGGAGGTGTCCCTGCACATGGCAGAGGAAGTTGGTACCAGATGATCTTTAATACTGATTCCAATCCTTAACACTCTATGACTCTATTCTATGACTAACGTTTAGATTTTTTTTAAAAGTTACAAAGATCTCAGAATTGTTGAACTTCCCCCTGCCCTGAAAAAATAAAGTGCAACTCAGCCCTTTTATTTTTGTGTACACAAATAGAAGTTGCATGTTGCCACGGAACAAAATAGGAAGGCAGTCTAGGCATTCTCTCTACTGAAGTGTCTTGAAAAACTTCCAGTTACTGAAATAAAGTGTAAGTATGAGCCAACATTTCTACACCTATACAGGTGGAGTTAGAAAACGGAAGTTTTCAGTCTAACTGGACTTTTGTGCTTCATCTGTCTCCATCACTATTCATATTCCTCATGCTGGCCACCCAGTCTTTACAGCAAATATTTAATTTTCTCTCTGCTCTGAGCATTTAAGGTATTTGCACAAGTATTTCAGAAACTCTATAAAGAAACATATGTTAGTAATTCTTGCCTCAACCTCACTAACAATCACCTGTGGAAAAAAAAATAATAGTTAATTCCCACTTCAATACAAAAAAAAAAGTCAAAATGCCTCTGTGGACTTGACCCGTCAGGGGAGGTGGGAGGTGTGCATGGGGCAGGGGTGGTAAGAGAGATCAGACAAACCAAATATGCACACCTCTTAATGAAGGCTATCCTCTGCGTGTATCACAGAACAAACACTTTGGATACCTTCAATCATATAACAGCAAAGTGATTTAACATCACTTATAAAAGAATCTAGTAGTAAATTATCACTGCATTTATTCTGGAGCTCCTTTTATTGAGTCAGGTGTGGGCGAGCTTGTTGTTTCAACATGCCAAAGTTATCAGCAGTGAGGATTACCATGAGTATCAAGAGAGCATGGAGTAGGTGTTGACACTTTAGAACAAGAACTGTTAACACTTCAAAAGCACATCATGAAGCAATGGGACTGCAAAAAGTCCCTGCCCTCACAGCTCTCTGAACTTCAACACCTGAACTTAACAGCTTAGCAAAGCAAGCATAGATGACAATAGGCGTTACACTCAAAACTAAGCAATCAAAACTGAGTGTATAAATCCTCTGCAAACTATCCAAAGCAATCTATTTGACAACGTCCCTTTATCTACCATGCCTTCTAATTTCCAAGTTACAAATGGTTGAGTTCATTACAAGTTAGAGTGCTTGTCAGCACAAAAGAAAAAAAAATTAAAAATCAGAGAAAGAAAACCTTCATGCTAAGTCAACCTATCCATTAAAGATGCATCCTTGTTATAAATAACGTTCTGTGTTTACAGCATTATAACTTTGCAATAACCTATTTACTTAGAGAAAAATTTCTCTATCTTATATATAGAAGGGGAGATTTTTTTGGTCTCGAAAATATTACCCATTTTAGGATGTAATATTCACTGTTGGTAAAGATAAAAGCATAGTGAAGATTAGCCATGCAGAGTTGCCATCTATGATACGTAGATGAAGAATATTTGTAGTAGTAAATAAATAAAATTATGAATAAACTGTCATTCCATTCATAATAAAAAGAATACATTAACTGTGGACTCAGCTTCAGACCAGACTGTTTCCCATACCTTGTTTCTCTCCTCTTAACTAATTCTTATATGTATCAGTTGCTTCTGAACAATCTTCTACAAAACTGAACCAGAAATGTAGCCAGGCCAATGCTTACACAAGAAATGCAGCTTATTACATTTGTTGCACTCCAAATAAATATTGATTTCAATCTCAGAATGCTATGAAAGGGTTTGCATCAATTACACCGTACATCACAGTCATGATGCAAGTTACCTAATTCCAGTGATGCACACAGCAAATCAATCATTCACATCCACACAGCTTGGTGAACCAGAGCCACCACTGCTTACCTTTATCTGAACTTTTAAATACTGCATTCATTTTGGAGTGGCATTATAAAGGAAAAGGTTTACAATGAAAAAAATATCAACTAATCTGGCAAAAAACCTGCAGCAATTATAATTACCTCTATTCATGTCATGTGTGTTTTAATACATACACAAATGAGTAAAAGAGCCCTTAATGACAACAACATTATGAGGGGAGGTTTCACTTTTGCATTATCTATTTATTCAACACAAAATTATTAGGCTATTGTGATAAAGCAGCTAGAGTACAATGACTTTCCTTTAATCACTAATTAAAATGCTGATTGCCTGTTGAGTGAGACGTGCAGTTATGGTCAAACACCAAGTCCCATTGTGTGATAACAGCTTGGGCTGGCCTTACAACAGGGTGGGGTTGAATCACTGCTAAGTAAACAAACCCTCTATGGCTGAAAAACACAATCCCTTCAGCTCAATAAAATCCTTAAGTAACTTTTAATTTTACAGCCTTAGACAAGCTAATATTGCAGAGCACAAAAGTTCAGAGATAAAGAGACCTACCGGGTGCTGGTATAAACAAGCAATTACACAGATTGTAGAAGAGCAATACTGAGTCTGTATGAATTAATTTATTCTGTGTACAAGCTGAGGTGGAAATTAATTTCATGGGGCCAAATTCAAAGGACCACTGGGACATTATTGGCTTCATCTATTCAGCTTCTGAAGTATACTCAAACTGCACCTTTGCAGTCCCACTGATAGCACCCCAATGCCATTTAGTGGGGTTTCACAGATACAGTCAGGAGAACCCACACACTCATATCTCCCTTACACACTTGATTTATTGCAAAGTAAATTAAGCAAAATAAGACCCATTTATCTACAGTCATGTATTCCATGTAATCATTTTAAATGGCATTTAAAAAAAAAGAAGTCTGCAAAATGCCATTGTTCACATGGGAGGACATGAGTCGTTTACAAAAAAAAAAAAGATAGAATTATTTTTCGAGGGATAGTAAAGACATTCTAGTTAAAACCAAAGTAATGTAAAAGCTGATTTTAGTATTATGAGCTTAATTCATGGGCTACCAAAGTAGCAGTGCAGCATTTGGCATTTTCTGGAATAAGGGGGAACCCTCACTTTGTTCTAAATAGGACTTGTTGATATTTTAAGAAATCAATTTAATCCATAAAGTTACCATGGCATAGAAGAAACAAACACCATTTTTCAAAAGTAAATTCATTGCTTTAAAAGGCCATTGGATACTAATTTCAAACACCTCCATCACATAAATAAATAAGAACATAGTCGCTTTCTTCCAGTTCAACAGGTTTATTCTCTTAACAGAACAAATAATGAGCTGTTTAATGGACTAACCTTTACCACATTTCAAATAATCACAAAGTTTGGTGTATTTTGGCTGTGTTTGTTAAAATACACAGAAAAAGAAATTATCTGGGTATATTTTTGTTATAGTTATACATGTATACTCACATGTTATACACAATTTGAAGTTAATATTACAGAAACCTCAAATTAATCGTTTCTTACAATTATTTTTATATGTGCACAACGCCACAAGGACAGAAAGAATTATTTTAATTCTATAGCTGCAAATATTCTCTTCCCCCTTTACCTAGCCTCTTTTCCACTAGTTGCCTTTTTATGTATACACATGCACAATCAGTTCAAGTTCCTTACAAGAGTAACAGTATTTAAACAAAAAAAGAAACCTTGACCACACCACAACTCTTCACTTGCTGCTGCATTTCTCCACCTTACTTGTAAGAAAATCCAGTTCACCCCTCTACCAGTAAGAACAGCATCTCTCAGATTTGTAATATTTTTACTGTTTTTCTCTCATTTGTCTGTAGAAGACAAAATAATTAATGTCTCTGTAAAAATGCAAACGTAGAAAAACATTTGCTTTTGGTGTTTTTTCCTTCCCTTTTGCTTGAATGCATCTGAAACCAAAGTGGCTTTTTTGTCTATATGCAGCTGCTATTTATATAATAAATCATCTCACAGAAGAAGAAAAAGTCCATGTTCAGCGTTTGGAAGGCACACACAAGAGGCACAGGTGCACAGGGATCTCTGCTTCCCTGCTGCTGCTGTACAGAGGCCAGTGAACATGCTGCATCTTGCAGAGTGTCAACATCACACATACAGAAGCGAATGTGTCAGGCTGTCTCCCACACCCTAGGACTATTATTACCAATTGCAACTGAAGGCATGCTTCACTTCATTCTTTCATGTTCAAATAAATAACACTACAGCTCTTCTTTTACACTATTGCATTGCAATACTCATGTCAGGAAACTACAGCTGATTGTTACATCCAAGATCCAGACTAATATGGGTAAAATCCACCAGTTTCACAAGGCAATGGCTCTGCTCCTCTGCCTCTGCTGAACCATGCTGCCTGTATCAGAGGATACTGCATGTTATTAAAGATATTAAAGGACAACATCAAAATCTGCCACATAGAAAACTGTCCAACTATTGTTGTTTCTACTAAGAGTTTTAAAAGTTTTGCTTCTAGATTTCTGTAGACACTTTGGTGATCTAGCCAGTGCAGAAGGCACTGCTATAGTAAAAGGATCATGAAAATTTTGGAAATAGGGCAAATTCTGAGGACAGGTGGAAGTACTTCAGAATGATGGATAAAACAGCTTAGGCCCTAATCTTCCATGAAGACATACATCATTCTCTGAATCCCTGCCTATGTTTTTCAGCCTTTGCAGAAGGAATTGGAGGTGGCATCCGAGAATGAGACTAGAATCTGGAGGCATGAAGTCTAAGGGGTTTTACTTCATAAGCATTCAACAGAATTATAAAACTTGGATTAATTCTTAAAACCTCCCCTAAGCTTACAGCTCAAATTCTTTTACCCCTTCCATGTAACACATTCAAATATCTTCCAGAGGGTATCAGTTTCCCAGCCACTGAACAAACACAGATTGAAGGCAGTGACCCATCTTTCTAGACAGCACTGCTGCAGTTTTCAATTGATCACTATTACTCAGCTGTCATCAAAAAGATCTCTTACTGCCTGTAATATTTGGGTGGCTTGGCAAATATAAAAGTTGATATTTAGTATTGATTATTGAACATTTCACTTATTATAAACCACATCTTTCTTATTTAAACGGGAGCAGACTTGACTTTATTCGCCAATAGCTTTAAACCTCAGTGGTTTAAAACTAAACTTGCAAAGATATTTACTGACACTTTTAGAAATTTGCTACGTTTACCATCTATGACCTCCATCCAGCTTTGGCATATGCAGGTATACAAATAACTAAAGTTTAACCAAATACACATAGATTCTCCATTGATATACACAAACATTATGCTTTTGCATAGGACCACATAAGGCGATTATTGATGTGTGGAAAACTAGCACCCATTTAACTGGAAACAAGAAAGAGCAATGAGAAACACCAGGATGAACACATGCATCACTGGAAAATCTTCCTAAAACCTGAGCGTAGTAAGCCATAGAACCACCTGACTGGCAGGTGGCAGAAAACCACTAGCTTTTGACAATTACAACAGAATAAAGCAAAGTAGAAAATACACTTCAGAGATTCACTGTATATAAGCAGAAAGACTGGATGATCCAACTGGTCATTTGAATTCCATGATTCATTACCCTGAGCTTTATTTAATCTTTTGCAAAGCCTCACATAGCAGTAAGCCAGAGAACCAATTCATATCAAACAGAAAATTATTTTAATTCAGTCCCAAAGACCTTTATATATGTTTACTTTCCCACAAATCAAAACAGTTCTGTTTGTATCTACCCTACATAATCTGAGCACAACATTTCATAGGACAAATATTATATACAAATAAGAACATACCAATAACATACATAATCACGTATATTATAACAAAACAGAAAGGAGCAGAAATCCCTCAGATGCAAGAGTAGCCTTTAGAACTTCATCCCAATCATAGAAAATAAGGAAACAAATAGAAGGATTCTCTAGCATCATATCCCAAAACATGTTGTGCCATAATTTCAAGTCACACAGACTTCTACTTTGTGAAAAATTAAAAACAAAAAACACAAAAACCAAGCCCAAAACAAACCTCAAAAAACAAACAAAAAAATAAAAACCAAACAAACCAAAAAACACCCCACCACACGTATGAAAGCCCAAACCCATAGGAAAACACACCCTTCTAATACACACCGAGTTCACTTACATGCCACACTGATGCCACAGTACATATATACAGAGAATGTGATTACTGTATCAGCATTATAGTGCTAATATGAAGATTGCATACTTGTAAATTATTAGGAACAGAATTAGCATTTATGAGTAGGTTACATGTCAGTACATAACTTAAATCTTACTTTATTAGCTGTTGAAAAGCACAGATATGCACACCAGTATGTTTTGTTTCTATAAAAGGAATGTTTTCAATCAATAAAATGAGCCAGTTTGATATGGTATTTATTACATGGACTGGGAAGTATTTCTAAAGCAGTTCAAGAAGCTGTTGCCATTGCTTGTACCCAAAGTGATTTTGTTTGACCTTTCAGTGTTTGAATATATTTTTATGAGACTGAGAAAAAGATGTTGAGGTTTTCTTCCATTTCCTTGTCCTAGCTCCAGGCTGTCACATTTAAAGATTTTTATACATGGTTATATAGCTATATAATGGTTATGTCCCTATCATTAGGATTTCCTTGATTAAAAAAAAAGCCTCAAATACTTTCACTTTTTACTTTTAGGAGGCATTATTCAAGATTCCCATTTCACTACTCAAAATGATGATCCCAATCTTCATTTTTGTATTAACATGCCATAGTTAGCCTCAAGGCCAGCTTGTTACCGACTGCCAGGACCCCAAGTTACTTTTTCTCCTAGATCATCTTCTCATCAAGTATTTAAAATCTTAGCATCATTTAGCTCTTTCCTTTAGTGAACTGTATATGTTTTATTTCTTCAGTTTATCAATATAATTTTGAACTCTATCCATGCGCTTTAAAATGCACAAAGACCTTCCCTTCTGCAAGTAGCTGTAGGTTAACAGTTACAACAAACCAAACAAGAATTTCCTATTTCTTCATCCAAGACATCAGTGAAGACAAATGTTACCAGGCCCTGAAGGCACACCATGAACTCCCTCTGCATTGAAACTACTGCTTAGTTTAGGACATCAGTTTAGTGCCCCTGCTAGAACTCTAGGCTTTCCATCTGATTCCTGCTTTTTTCTCAATCATCATCCTAACCCCCTTTATGGTAGTTTCATCTTTATCATGTTCATCACAGAATAGCTGAAGAAAATGTCAAGACTAAGATATGGACTAAAAGCTAGAATTTTACTAATATCTGTGTCATACTTTTGTTTCTCTACTACCTATAAAGCCTGTTTATTCTTAGTGTAGGTAGGCTTTATTATTAGTGTAGGTAGGCTGGTTGACACCATGTTTGCTGAAGAAGTCATGTTTACTTTTTCCAGAAGTTTATGAACAATGTGTATTTTTCCAGCAATTAAAGTTTGCTGACTGATCTGTTATTGCTTAGGTCAACAAGGTTTAAAGAGAAGTAGGGCTGTGAAAATACTCTTCATTGATACCTTCTTCAGGAAGCCAATTAAATGTCTAAACTAGAATTTCCAATAAGAAAGACACTGCCAGAGGAGCCCCCTATCTCCACTAGGATCCTTGAGTTATCTGTAGTCACTACTTGAGGCCTGGAGTCCTGACTTAGGCATCTGACTCTTGCTGAAGTGAGCTAAGCTCTACACCTCCCAGTATGCTAGGAATTTTACCAGTGCTCCAAGAGTTTCACAGATTATATTGCCAGCTGTATAAGATGTCTGGTCAAGCCTCAATTACTATTGGATAAATATAATTCATTGTTTAAACAAGCAAACAAACAAAAAAAAAACCAAAAAAACCAGTCACCATACTGCAACCTTACTTAGCTAGGTATTTTTCATTCCTTTATTTTTCATACAAACACCTGAGTTTCTCAAATTTGACACAGGTGTAATTAGTAAGGAATCTCATACCATTAATAATTCTAGTGAAAATTAAGCAGCAGTAAGTTAAAAAATTATTCTAAAAATGCCAAGGCATCTATTCGTCTCTTACCTATTCACTGAGCAATGTGCAAGCCTTTTTCTCATTCTTCCTTTCTTAGTGCTTTGCCTCCTATAAATGAATTTCTCTTTGTGCCCAAGCCTCTCAAATTTTCATTTCCATTTTTCCATACCATTTTTTTAATGGTCATAATAATTTGACCCAGTTCAGCTTCTCACAACATCTTTCAAGTTTTAAGTCACTAAAGAGGCCATGTTTAGTTCAACCAGACTTGTGTTAAACTTTGTTTGCACTAGCAAACCTAGTTTTTAGTTATTTTAAATGTTGTACTAAAGAACCATTCACTGCCTTCGTATCAATTTTCCAAGCCTAATGAAGTGCACTTTCTTGGACCTTAACATCTTTAAGCATAGGATACATTATATCTGCACACAGCAAAAACTGTCAGACTATCTGACAGCCAGAAAGGCAACAGGAAAACTAATCAAAAAACTGAAAACCAGCCAAATGGTAGCCATGGAAATTCTAGAGACTAGCAAATAAGGCCAAGCAACTGGAAGTGTAGAATCCTAGAACTTTCAAGGTTGAACAAGACCTCTACAAGGAGTGACTTGAAAGTAACTCAAGAAATAGTGACAATATAAAAAAGATACAAAGGTATTAGAAATCCTCCAAAGGAAAGCTACAAAGACAGTAGAGGGCCTAGAGGGAAAGCCATACAAAGAGTGGCTGAGGTCACTTGGTGAGAGACCTCACTGCAGTTACAGCTTCCTCATGAGAGGAAGAAGAGGGGCAGGCACTGATCTCTTCTCTGGGGTGACAGTGACAGGACACATAGCAATGGCCTGAAGCTCTGTCAGGGGAGGTTTAGGTTGGACATTAGGAAAAGGTTCTTTATTAGGAAAAGGCACCAGAGGGTGCTTGGGCACTGGAAGGAGCTCCCCAGGAAAGTGGTCACAGCACCAAGCCTGACAGAGTTCAAGAAGGGTTTGGAGAATGCTCTCAGGCACAGGGTGTGACTCTTGGGGATGGTGCTGTGCAGGACCAGGAGCTGATGGGTCTCTTTCAACTTCAGGTTTTTTATAGTTCTCTGAAAGGCTATAGATTGCATACAGCCCTGACACTGGTTCTGGACTACAGTGATGAATTTTTGGACCTGTCAGTTACATTACTTTATGAAAATTAAGTCAATTTGACCCTAAGAAAGGTCCTATTTCCTTGACACTAAGCATAGGTATGTACCATTACTGACAGTGAAAATTATATGCACTTGTTGAGAAGGGACTTAAGCAGTTTACAAATGTTTACTTGGACAGGAGACAGAAGAGGAACAAATAATGCAGAATCCTTGTGAAGATAACATATTTGGGAAAGTGCTCCAGATAGCTTATCCATAGCGTGCTTCTTAACTTGCAGTAATTTCATTTTCTTATATTTCTGGTCTCAAGCTGCAAAAACATTGAAAAATGCTCACTTTTGTGGTTTTTCATCTTCACTTGTATGATATTCAGATTTTTTAACGGTTTTGTTTTTACCAGTGCTCTGGCAAACTTATTTCCTGACAGAACTATGTAAAGAACAGGAAATTGCTTTGCTTACTGCAGAGTTGGTAATCACTAGCATTTGGAATACCCAATTTTAAAAGTTGTGTCTATTCAATCAGAGAATAAAATGGATAATGAACCCAATTGAAAGAGCTTGTATTTCACATCCCAACTAGTCTCCGACATAGCACCCCTAAATCAGTAAGAACTAAATTTACTCAAATTTTGATTGAAACTTTTGAGTAGGTAATATGCTTGGGAAAATGTTTACAAATTATCGGTTATGAGAAAATCTGTTGTGAATTAGTCTTTTTTATTTATTTCCCATCAGCTGCAAATAAGTTAGCTTGTTCATGATAACACATTGCATTCTATGTCAATTGCACACTATATTAAATGAGCACATCACTGTGCAAACTCTTGAAAAGCCTAAAATAAAAGTTGGGCAAAAGTTTCCATTTACTAATACTCTAAATGTTAAACAAATTATGAGACCAGTCAATTTAAACAGCTTAGTATGAATAAGACAGGCAAAGAAATATAGCAAAGCCTCACAGGATATATTGCAAATAAAAAACTAAATGCCTCCCACAGCTGTGGTTGTACCAGTAGTCCAGGATGCAACAGATTTTTGCATCATGTTTATCAATGGGAAGCCAGCCAGATCTGCTTACAAGTGGATGGAAGGCAGAGCTCTGCCTTACCACTTGCCAAGCCCCTCCATGACTGTGTCTTAACTTAGTTTCAACTTAGAGCAAGTTCTGCATCTGGCACCTCCCTTCCCTGTGCCAGAGGCTTCAGCAGAGTCCCAAATCAGAACCCCACATATTATTGTGCTGCATTTAAGTAATTTTGAACTACTTAAGTAATTGAAAAATATTTTTCAGTATAAGAAAAATTAAACATATATTTTATCTTTAATAGTATTTCAGTTGTAACTAAATATTAATATCTTGAAAATTCAAAAGTATTACTATTTCCCAATTTACTGAGATGTTTGCTTTTCCAATACCTTTGGCTAGTTTCCTTTATGCAGAACTCATTATGGAAAGAAAGAGCAAGACTTTCTTGTAAAATGGAACATCCTGTCCTTAATACTTGGATAATGTTAAGGTGTGTAAAGCTAGTCAGGCTGCTTGTTCATATTAGAAACTAAGTATTTGAGGAGGCATACTTCTTTAAGGGAAGGAACACTAAATTGGGTCAACATTTTTTATGTGCCAGAAGGAAGTAAATCTCCAAAACATTTGTTACATTGCAAATGCCACTCTGGACTACAAAGAGAAAAAAAAACATAGATTTCTGGTAACCAGATTAAAGGCCAAGGCCACAGCTTTATTGAAATACAGTAACTCACACTACAGAATTATCTGACAGCCAATAGTCCTTGCAGCAGTAAATAATGAGAGCTCAAGGCAAAACACTACATACACTGGACCCCAAAGAAATGCAATCCAGCCCTAACGTCAAATTCTTAAGTCCATCAATACTGATGAAACTTGTTTTGAGGTATGGAAGATGTAATAACAATTGTATATGGCTATAAAACTTTACTTTGCAGTGACTCTTTCCTATCTTATTATTGCACACATTAAAAAAACATTGGTGAAAGTCAGCTTTAACAAAAACTAAAAAGTGACAACCAGAAAAATCAGAAGTATTTGTTCACCACCAAATCCATTCAAAGCACTGAATTTCTAGCAATTTTTCTAAGGTATTCAAGAACTTCTGTCATATTAGATAAGGTATAAATTACTTATTACTCAATTTACTCAATTAAAAAAAAAGAAATCTCATGCACACACTGTGTCATTTCAACTACTAGAAATTTGTGCATGCACTAATATAGCTTGCTGAAAAAAATAACTTTGCTACTTGCTAGTTTCTTACCTAATACACCTGCATATCTTGATCCAGCTTCTCAAAATTACTTTAGTAATATTATACAAAGTCAACATTACACTTCTGTACTTCAAGGGTTATAGATCCCTTTTAATGTGAATCAAGACCCATTCCTCATATCAAGTTATTCCATTCCAAGCTCAATATTTAAAATCAAGTCTATCAATATTGTTTGTCTCCTGCCCAAGAGTATCACTCTGGAAGGAAAGAGAGAACTTCTAGTGCTTTTTCGAAAACACTCTCCTTATTCTAAAATTTTTAGTAGTTTTGTAACTAATAAGAATGAACAAGAAGCAGAACAAAGATAAATTAAAAAAATAATAATTATTTGAAGTGTTATGTTCTCAAGCAAAAATGCTGGGAAGAGCTGATTTTGTCTGTAATTCATATTAGCTTCAACAATATATTAAAACATTTTGTATATATAGTGGGTTGTATTTGTCCACATACAGATGAACCAAACAACGTTTCAGTTCAAACATAAAATAAGATGTTCAAACTTTGATCCTGAAAGTTCCTTCTAACCCAAGCCATTATATGATTCTATAGAGTCACTGCAAAATGTACATGCTCTGACTTAACAGGGATCTTCTCATAACCTCATGGCTTATAGGCTCCTACTACACACTGTTGTCTGCTAAAATACATAAGCAAATAAAAGGCTCATCATTCTTGGCCATACATAAGTAATGGACCAATAACTGTTTTTCTTACCAGTAAAATAATGACCCGTGTTAATATATATGCATTGTTCTCAGTCACACAGAAAACTTGCATCACTCCTGCTCTTTTTCAAGAAGATCTACAAACTACTGCAATGTTACTAGCATTTGAGAAACAAATTACTCATCTGTGACAGCAGCCTCAGCTCTGGATTTGTGCACACACTTGAGTACCCATGCTTTTCCCTCCTGGTGGCTCTCCAACACTTAGCATGTTCATAGTACATAAGTTTTTGTCCCTGTAAGCTGAAGGCTCTGCTGTCACTTGGAGACCTCATTTAAACTCTGTAGCATAGTCTGTGTACAGACTATTTCACAAAGTTCTGCTGCTACTCCTCACTTCTTCAGGCTAGCTGCTACAGGCTCATACAGGTCACTAAAGCCAGATTGGTCCCCAGGATCAATTCTCCCTTCACAGAGATGCACACAAGAAAAGAAGTGGTGAGAAACCCAGAGCAGGTGTGCCATCCCCACAGCCTTTGGATCAGCAACACCTACAAGGTGTAGGAGTCAATTCCCACGCAGGTGAGGATCCCTGGTTTTGCTAAGACACTATGCCTTTAAAAGAAAAAGCGCACTGGAAATGAAAAAATTCTGCTTCAGTATTTTGCTATTCCTGGTAAAGGGGAATAACCTTTCAATCTTTTTGCAACTGCTATGAGGCTTAAACAGAGGAAATCCTACTTAGATATCTTTTAAACCAGAATAACCTGCCAAAATATTCAAGGGATAGAGCTCATGATAGTGTTACATTCTTTTCTGAAAGCTTAATTTAGACAACTACCAGCAGATCCCTTCATGGACACAGCAAAATCTTAAACTCTCTCTATTTGACTGTGCTAGCCTAAGGCATTAAGTTCAATCCACCATGTCGCACCTCAGTAACTCGACACAGACTAGGAAATTCTTACAGTCAGCTTCCCCAAGGGATTTGTTAAGTTTCACATACATTTAGTTGTGCAGTTGGCCTGTTCAAATTGATAAACTTGTTGCTCAGTGCTTGCAGATTTTGTCACTAGGAAAAATAAGTATTGGAGTGGGGGAAGGGAGACTACTATGTTTCAGTAATAACTTTTAAAAAATTAATAATTACACACGCATTACTGCTCCTATCTCTTCTTGAGAGACATTTATTTTGCAGAAGAGACAAGCAGATACTCAGGTGATGGGCACATTAAAAATGCCACAGATGGACAAGATGAATGTCATTAACATGTGAAAAATGAATAGAGCAGACAGACAAAAATTCTATTCAATCCTATCAAATATAAAGAAATAATTCACCACATGAATATCCTGTGTATCTGAACAATACACATATATAATATGCAGGTTGCTAATAAAGACTTCAGTCTGGAAAAGCACTTAAACATTTTTGCTTTTCAGTAAGTTAGCAGTGCATTGGAATCAATAAAATTATTCTCTGGATTAAAGCATAGGTCCTATTTTTTCTGGTCAAAGGCTATATGACCCACATGTAACTATTAAGTTACTTTAATAATGTTGTAACATGTCATAGTGATGCTTATGGTATTACTGAGTAAAAGTGACTTCACTCCCATCCAACTGATGCTTATGGGTATAAAAATTGCTAGCCTATGCTATATACATCACGAAGCAAACCAATTCAACCCAGTATCTGCAATGGCTCTTGTCAGCATTGGCAGAACACAAATGGAGCAGAAAAGCAGCAGGAAAGATAGGCTAAAGAAATAAGCATGAAGAGCCTCCTTTCCAGAAGGCTAACTGTATGGACATACAGCAAGCACAAAAACCTGTGGTACTGGCAAGAAAAACCAGGCACGGTCACAGAATCAAACCAAAGGAAGATACGATGTGTCTTTTCATCAGTCTTCAGAACACACAAATTAAAACCCTGTAGCCTGCAGAGCTCCTCAATTACTTGTCATTACTATTGTGTTAGATAGAAAGCATCTACTCCTCGGTGCATAGCACAGATAGCAGACCAGACTTCTCCTTCAGCTATAGAGTCATGTATTTTGATGACAACCCAAAAAGAAGCAATTGCTTTCTCCATCTTTCCTCAGATGCCTTTGTTATAAAATACAAAAAGCCTTATTATCAATTCTTGCACCTCAACTGCACAAGGATTTCCAGTGATGAGACTAATTTACAAAGTTGATGCATTGAAATACCAATGACAGAGCCACCTAAACGAGTGCCTTAGCTTCATGGTTCTGCAGGGATTGGTGGTCTGCAGTTTGTGTGATATTCTTAACAGTTACAGGCTTACAAACACTATGTGACTGTCCCTGTGACTTGTCCAAGCTGAAGATTTCCAATTTCAGAAATGGGAATTGCTGTCTTCAAAGAAATCCAAAGTGTCCCCATAGCCTTATTATAATATGTTAAAAAGATCAAGTTTATTTCGCAGTATGCAAACTGAGTTTGTTTAACAGATAAAATAATGCCAACAGAAATACATGTTTTCAAAAAGATGTTAAACACTTAAGTTTTGAAGACTTAATGAAGCTAAGAGAAAATATAGACATATATATCAGAGGCCATTCAGGACACAGATCCTATGAGGTCAAGTGTTTTAGACAAGTTTAAAGGCAGAGATTACCTAAGGACCAGGACATGCAAATTAGTATTTAGGCACAACAAGATATTACTTAATCTTATTTTCAGAGACAGTTATAATACCTGGGCCAATAAACAAAATTGCATAAGTACAGGCTAGAATCAGGCCTATCTCAGAAAACAACTCCAAAAATAACAAATAAAAAAAATCCAAACAGACAAACAAAACTACACTGAAACCCCAACACCAGAACAAATCTATGCCCAAACCCCAAAATACTGCATTTCCAGTTTGGGGTCTGTGTTTCCTTCTTTTTCTAACTCACAAGTAAGGCGTCTTAGCAAGCAGACCAGGTTATAGAAGCTTTCACCACACTGCACCCGACCTGTGGAGAAATAGCTCATCTTCAGCTGACTCAGCAAACAGAACTTTATAAGCAATGAATAGCTAAATTTGGGGCAGCTACACTTGAACATAGCAATTGTCTGCTTGTGAAACAGAATCTTTACTAAAGGGAAATTTCCTCTTGCCAAAGCACAGAAAAGCCAAAGCCATCTGCAGTAACCTGTCTTTTGTAACTACACTACTGTATGTACTTCAACAAATGTTTTATACCTACTCAATTACATATTTATTTTAAATTTGGAAAAATTAATAAGACAACCCACCCTTTCCCCTCCTCTAATTTGCTGTATTTTCAAGATGCAAACCTGTAGTACAGTTATAAATTACTGATAAACAAACTTCTAAATGTCTTGTAATTACTTACTTGTCCTAACTTAACTTTAAATTATTGCCTTTTTTCTGCCTAAAAGAATAAGTGTATTGATAAAACTTTGCAACCTGAAACCTTCCTCAGAAACATGTATAAAATGTCATTCAAATAGCAATTTTATTTAATTCTTTTTATTCTATGGACACAATGCTCAGCTTGTCTTTCAAATACTAGGATTGGCATATCAACTAATCTGAATGACAGTGATAGCTTAGTTAAACATATAGTACACTTGGGAGATTAAAAGCATCTTCCTCAAAAAAACTTAGTTATTTATGCAGTCCATTTCAAAGAGAACTCTCCTTAGGAGGATATGATCCACCTTTTTCAGGAAGAATAGAGTCTCCCACCAAAATGCATGCACTGATTGAACAACTATGTAAAATGTACTTCACACACCTGGAAGACAAACTGTGGGAGCTCTCATTTAAAGAGGTACAGTACCTAGTTTATCTACTCAATTGAGCTATCTATAACTCTCATTTCAAGCCAGTTGTACTTTATTGCTAAACTGAAGGTTTCTGTACTGCCCTAAAAAAGAAGTGCACGGTTTTCCTGTTTGAGAATATCACAGTTTTCAGACAACAGTCTGTTTGCTATCTTTAGTCATGGTCAGCTCTTCAGCAATTCCTCACATCTTTCAGAATGAGGCAAGCATGATTTTTATCAAGTATCAGAAATACTCAGCCTTCCAAGAGGTGTTACTGGATTTTTGAGTATGATCCAACTTCTGAAGGCAGAAATACAGTTATCTCAAGAAAATCAAGAAATTTTCTCAAGAAAATCAAGAAAATTCAAGCATCACAATCACCAGAAAACAAAGCAGACAGTAAATTCTCACTCCTCCAGATTTATTCAATAGTCTTTACTCCGTACACTTTGACTCTAATACCAAATTAAAAATTTCTGCATATGTTCTGTACTATATTTAGTAGCAGAGGACTTCTGAGGAAGAAATCACAGCACAACAAGACAAGGATCACCATCATGGTTTTTGTGAATTTAGGTAGTCAAATTGACAATACTACCACTAATACTTGAAGCATCAACGTTAAGCAATAAGGTAAAATTCCACCAAGGAGGAAGTAGAGAGAAATAAAGCAAAGTTACCTGTCTGTACTTATTTAGAACAATTCATAGCAGCCTGAAGAGTGGAAGCCAGGAACACCAAAAACTCTAATCGTGCAAGCATTTTTTTAGATCAATCATCTCTCTAGAAACACCCCCTAAATAACTCACAGTCAGCTCTGGGAGCCAGCAATTTAGAGCCAAACCCACCTGTAGAATCCATCTGTTTTACAACAGGTGCTTCATGTACAATGGCCCTAATGAGGACTCAACTGGGTAATCTTGCTCTGACCAGTTAGCAGCTGATCCCACTGCACCACACAGCTCACCTGGCCCTTGTGTGCTGTTGTCTTCTCTACTGCTTGTTGCTCAAGAAAAATAGGCACAGGTTTAGCCACTTCCTTTGCCACACTGATCTATGATGTACTTTCTGACCCCTGCAGCTCTTTCAAATCTGACTAAAATCAGACCAGACAGCAAATTCTTCAGTGAACTACAGGGTTACTGAACCAGCAGAGCTGCAAGAGAGCAAAAGGAAACCAAAGTCGTTTCTATGCACTGAGTCCATCCTCCACGCAATTGAGATATAACCTATAAATTATGTTTACAGTTAAGCCATGAATTGATGCTGACCTCTTCCTGTAGTTTGCTTTTGTCCACCTGTAAAATGGGAATCATAGTAGTGGACTATCTCCATCAGGACAATAAAAAAGGGTTTACTACTATCTGTAGCACCACGCTAAAGGTAGCATAGTGATATATATATAAGAATACACATAAACATAAACACGTACCTAGCATAAAGTGCTTTGAAATCTTGAGATACCCCTCCTAAAAATTTGAAGACAAACTAGGAAAATACAGTAATGAAATAACAGAATAAAAGTAGGTGTCATGCAGGAATTTCCAAATTTTTTAACTTTTTTTTTTAAGTGTGCAGAACAGGTGCAGCAAGTATCATTTCCCTCCTGCTGGGTGGCCCACCTGCTGTCTGCCTGATGGTTCTATCTTCACTACCTTGAATTTTCAATATTCAAAGTTAAAGATAATAACATAATTTTTTTTGTTATTTTTTAAATCTCAATATATTCTAGATATGTATCAAATGCAACTTTGTTGTTCTTTCAGATAATAGTAGAAAGAAAACACACAACAAAATTCTTCTCTCTGAAATATTCTGTTGCACAGATATGACTTGCTGCAGAGAGGCCATACAAAAAACATTATGTCCCCCTTCCTATGTTTTGCTTTTCATGCATTGTGATGCTTCTCGAGCTGCCAGATGTGAAAACGGGGGTGTCTCATTTGGTGTGAGACATTGCATGGATTCATTGAATAGGTACGCAGTGTAGAAGGACTGAAAACTGCAGCAATAAAAATCTCATGAGATGCATGCCAAGAATAATAAAATAGTAATAATAAAAATAAATTTCAAGGTATAAGATTTCCTGGGGTTGAGCCTATAAGGTTTTCAGAGTCTCAATAAAGTTTTTTGTCTGAAAAAAAAAAAAACAAGTACAGGATGCTAGGGCATTTCAAGTAAAACATTGAGTCTCATTAACTCATAATTAGATGAGAATTAGCAACATCATAGCAATTCTCTCTTATCGTGCAATTCTCTCTCTCCTTCTCCCTTCATCTTCCACAAGCTTTATAAAACAACACACACTATTCACACAGATGTTCACAGAAGTGGGGAAACTTATTTGGAAACTTGCATTTCTGAAAAAAATCTGTAATTCCTTGGTTCCCTCCAGTGCTGCAGTTCTGCTGATACTCAGGTTATTGGACACCTTGGTTCATCTCTCCCCCAGCTCACCTGGGCTCCTACTCAAAGACTGCAGAGTGAGAAAGGTCCAGAGCAGGCAACATACTTCCAGGAGGGGATGCAAATGCTCCCCACAGCCTTTAAACAGCCATGCTTACTCTCCTTTCAGCTAATGCTGCCACTTCAGGGACGTGCTCTCATTTTTCTTAGATCACAGTCTCTTATGTCGGTTTAATTCATTAAAAAGAAATCTAAATTTAAGGGAATTCATGACCAACACTAAAACCTAGATGACACCTGCAGCTTATGGCCCATACCCACATAGTACAGCTGCGCTGCAAAAAACTCCCTCTGATGATGGGGACTGGCAGCTCTCCCAGCTTCCAGTCTTCCATGCCTTCAGTGAAGGATATGACTGACATCTGCATTTGTGAAATCCCTGCCACCACACACTCTCAAGGACAGTGTTTGGACCTTTATTGTGTCCTACAAATCCGTGTAGGTTTTCACAGCAATACACCAGTGGTTTGGTATGAAAGCATTTATATCTTATCATGTGAACTTAAGCTTTCCTTCTCACCTACGAGCTGAAGTGCATCTTAAGCCTTCTCTTTTTTTTGACAAGAAATCTATTGACCAGCAACGAACAATTATTCACTAAAAATATAAGAAGTAATTAAATTTGAAGTTTCATGATTCTGAACAGTGAGATCCCTGCAATTATAACTGGTACAATTCTTAATTCAAAGCAGTTACTAATTTCACTACTTTTATTTTACAGTTTATTATGTGTACTTTGTCAGTTTAGAAGATACTTCCTTACGCGTCACCTTTTGCTTTTGCTATTTTTAACAATTTTCCAATTCTTTCTTTGACTATCCCAAGTGCCAGTGAAAATTACACCATACCAAAGAATAACATAACAGCTACTGCCCAAGCAATAATGTATTTGTTATTGCTCAAGAAAAATAAACACTTTCATAAATGCATAAGTTGTGAGAATAATTACCTTTTATTATTAATACTACATTAAAAAATTAATTGAGGTCAGACAAAATGAAAATTAACAACTGACAATGAAAAAACCTTATTATTTTTGCACTGAGCAAATATCTTTCTTACAACTTTCTCCCATCTAGAGTAATGTATTAACTTTTCTATATTTATACACCTTTCATATTTTAATTTCAAATTTTTCAATCTTCACCTGTGGTTGCATACATTTCAGCACACAACAAAACAGCAGTTTTCTTTATTTTACTGTGCTGTTAAAAAGGGTATAATTTTATTATTTTAAAGAAAACACTTCTATAAAGTCCAATAAATCAATGTTTCTTAAAGATAAAAGTTTGCAGAAATGTTATTTGTTCTGTTTTCTCTCTTAACTGGCTTTCTGTTTAGCATTAATTTTAAATGTAATGTTATTTCAGTCAACCAATACTTTTAAGCATGCTGAATAGTGTGGAACATTCCTTTATTCTGATGTCATGCAGAAAGCATTTTTCTCAGAAGACATCTTTTGTAGTTGTAACCAAAAGGCAAAAGAAACTGGAGATCTCAAAAGGTGGGGGGAGGCGCGGGGGGTGAATGGGGGGAAGGCTTAAAACTCCTCAATCCTGTCACTTCTAAAACTGTATTAGAACGACACATATTTTTGGCAGTGACATCTTAAAATAGTCCCTTATAAGCCAACACTTCTTTGCCACATTCAAGGTACTATACTCATTTTTACAGGTTTTGACTAAAAATTCCTTGCATTATTGTACTGTATCACAGGGAAGTTCGCTATAGTTTCATGAAAGACGTTTTCATTTCTGACTGGCATCTTCTCAATAGCAGGGGGCCCAGGCATACCGCTCTCTTCCAGGCAAACCTTTCTGCTCTTAAACAGTACAGCATTCATAATTCGCTTTCAGCACTGCAGGGCAGCTACACAGAGAAGTTTCTGCAACTAAATAGGTTACATCACAGAGAAGTCCACTATTTGGCCAAGGTGTAAAACATAAATACATTCCTCACTCCATTCTGCACCTTACAAAAATAAAATATCTATCCCAAAGACATGCATTTTGACATTCAGCCTGGTATGTTATGTATTTTAATGTGTTTATTATGTATCATCACTCACAATTAAGTACATGAAAGGGAAAAATCAACTACAGAAGAAAGGAAACTTAAAAAAGGCCTCAACAGGCCAAATATGTGTACTTGCAATAATTTTTCTTTCTGCAAATACTCTGAATTCTCACTGTATGAAACTGTACTTTATGTTGGATGTTACTCTATCTTTACTTCCTAGGCTGTCTTACAGGCATAAACATAAAGGGAGTGCATAATGAGGTAAAATTGCTGAAAAGTATCATCAACATGTATCAGGAACAAGAACTTCTCAGATGGAAAGGAGAATTTGGGTGGTCCCCAGATAAATGATGAGATTATAATTAAGAAAACTTTGATATCATCATATGCTAGCCTATTTGAGCATCCCACCAAGGCATATTTAAAAAAGGAAAGTAAGCATTTTTCAAGTACTTTTAAAAATGCTTTCATTTGAAAGATAGTTATATACTCAGAATCATAGAATATGCTGAGTGGGAAGGGACCCACAAGGATCATCAAAGTTATCTCCTGGCTTTGCACTAGACCATCACAAAGATCACACCATGTGCCTGAGAGTGGTTTCTAAACACTTCCTGAACTCTGTCAGATTTGGAGCTGTGACTGCTTCCCTGAGGCGTCTGTTTCAATGTTCTACCACCTTCTGGATTAAGAACTTTTCCTAATATCTGATTAGAATGTGAAACCCAGCCTTAAGAAAGACTTCATTGCACCAGGGAAAATGTCACAAGTTATCAGCATAGCATTACATGCTACAAATGCAGAGATATATGTACATAGCCTGTTTGAACTGAGAAATTCCAACTGTTGTTGTAATCATAAGTAATAAATACACAATGTACACAAACTTTTGTGTACTTCTTAGAAATAAAGACACTTTAGGTTGTCCGTGTTATTGGATGTTATTACTGAACTGAGATATAGGTAATATGTGTGTATATATATATTATATANACACAGCACTCCAGATGTGGCCTCACTGAGGCCAAGAGGATCACAGCTTTCGACACTCTGGCCACACTTTTCCCAATACACCCCAGGATAATAAGACTTATTACTTTAATACACTCCTCCAATGCACTAATTACAGGAAGACATGTGACTGTTACTGTTATTGAAAGGAAAAAATATTTTAAAATATCTTTAAACTTGCTATCATCTTATTACAATTGCTGGGGAAATTCATAAGTGCTTTTATGGGAAAAAGTGTTTTTCTACTTTCAATTTCTCTTTTATGGAGTCAGCACAGCTACAGGAGAGTATATGGCTTATACATCAGCAGAACTGATAGCTAAGTTCCAGGTGTAGGGTCCTCATTGCTGGTGATCCATGCACCAGAAAGAATATACGTAAACTTTCAAATTCCATGTTGATCTTGTGGCACTGGCAGTCAAGAAAAACACCTCTTCACTTATTCCTTTTTCCCTTTAATTCTACAAAATAAATGAAATTATTGCAGGAAAGACAATCCACTGCTTTATGAGAACAGATTTTTTTTAAGAGAAGTTTGTGCTTTAAAAAACATTATGCACTGAATGCACACTATTAGTCTGTTGTCCATCACAAGTACTGTGCCATGTGCTTCTTAAAATTATTATTTCCCCTCAAAATTTAAATTAATGTGTAACACAAACATTTGGTGCTAGAAGGGACTACACAGCACCATGAAAGTTAAGCAATAATATGGTGTACCTATATGTTTTTGGAAGATATACCAGATAATATTTTAAGTTGCAGCTCAGTAGAATAAACTAGAACTATACACAAAAGATCGCAAGCGTATAAAGATGTGTATCTATGAAAAATACTGCAGAATATCCTCCCTGATCAGTGGAAAGATAATGCTGAAAATGAATTTTACCTCCCACACCCTTAAAAAATTACTATGTAATTTTCTTTCACAAGCTCAATAACAGCAGTTCTCCCCAGACTTCCTGCTATGTAGCCCCTTGACAGCACTAACACTTGACAGTGCAAGTACTTCTTTATTTTCTTCTACTAGTAGTCACCCCTAAAGTTTATCACTCTTCGTATTTATAACATATCCACCAAAAGCAAAAATTCAGTGTCGTTCATAATACTTTGAAAGAGACGCAGCTTCACAAATGATTCAAGGTTCCTAAACCTTGGGGCATTTAAAATTGAATGCATTTTAAAAATTACTTTAAATTTCAGCTGTGGACTGTAACTAGGCCTGCTTGCCTAAAGATAATGTTCTGTATTACCATGTCATAGATCTGGGTTAAATTTCCAGCCTCTCTATAGCTTCCCAAGCTGGCACAACCTGGGGTGAGACTAGTACCTCTTGTTATCGTGCAAGCACCACTTCAGCCGATTAAGGAGCAGCACTGTTCAGCTCTGAAGAGAATCTCATCCTCCTCACCAAGAAGCTGTGTCTTTGAGCATAGAGAGAGGTTAAAAACAGGGTTGAAATGGAGTATATCCTCAGGGCTCCATCAGGGACATGAAAGACAACCCCAGAAAGTATGTTATATGACAACAAAGACATCAAATAATTTTAGTGGAATAGCTGCCTTCTACCTCTACAAGTTTCCCTGGCACTTCCATATGCATACAGTACCTTTTTCCCCTTCCATCACAAGATTTCTGTGTATTGCTCTTACATGCTACGAAACAGCTGCTATATTTTAATCTAGATAGCTAGATTACAATGGTGGATTAAGTTATTCACATGTAATGGATCAATTACCAGGATCTTCTGTACTCAATGAAAAACAGAAACTACTTATAAGGGGGGCATATGTAGAAAGAAAGCAGCTGGGTTCACGTGTTGCTCCTTAGTCCCTCACTCCCAGTCCTAGAATATCACACGATCTTGTGCACTCAGCCCTGGTAAGAAGTTCAAAATTTAATTTACATTAAGGAATGAAGGGGTTTGTTTCACCACTCCCAGGTACTAGCTAAACATTAAAATTATTCCTGTTACAATGATAAACAATCTATGTGAGTAAATCTGTGGTATTTACACAGAGATTCGAAGACAGTCCAGACACAGGAAGTAATTTCACATGGTTCTTGCCCTCTTCCTGAAGAGAAACAAAGAAATTCCAAATTTGAACTGCTTGTTATAAAGCAACTAGGGATCCTTTAGAAAGAAGAGTAGCATCACACTACACGGTGTTGTAAAGACAATGTTGCTACACTTAGGCTCATGGTACAAGCTTTGTATCTGATGACTTTAAAGCTTTGTAGTGTGACCACTTGGCTCGAAATCTGATTTTCTCCATTAATGCAGTTATATACGAAAGAAAAATGGCTTTCAGATTAAGGTAAGCAGCTGCATAGTAAGAGTGGGAGTAAAACCAGCAACTGTAGTCTTGTGCAAATCAGTATTAGTTTAAGACTGGATATTGACAAATAAATGGCTGAAAGACTAGATACTTGCTGGAATATAGAAAAAGCCAAAAAGGCCAGTGCTAAAGTGCCTAAAAATTTGAAAGATATATACTGCTGAAAATTAAATTGAAATACATTTTCTAAATACCTTCTGCAACATAAGTGGCCTGTATCTTCTTTCAAGACAGAGTATCAGTTTATTTCAAATTTAGAGATATTGGCCTTGATTCAAATTCATGGCAGTTATAGAAACCAATGTTCCATGGCTTGATTCAGGTGGCAAGCATTAAATCTTTTTCCTGCTGTCATGCAACAACAACTTTAATACAAATTAGCACTGCCAAACTCAGTTTCCTGAGCTCAGAAGTCCTTGATGCTACTCCCTGAATTTTATTCATACTTTCACACGGATTGTGCTTTGCTGAAATTGTTGTAGCTGACAAGAAACAAAAAAATACAATTTAATGACACTGGATTCAGTATTATAATTCATTACATTATAGAAAAAAATTAACAGGCAGCTCCTCATTATTATTTTAACAGAGCTCATTCAAATCCATACGATAATGTTTGTGGGGGGGTTAATGTGTAAATTTGGTTTCTATTAGTCAGATCTTCCCTTCAGACCATTTGTTTGTGCTGAACCTAATCTTGCTAGTCAACAATAACTCATTTTTCAAGACACCATTTTGACTTTTTCAATGGCCTTCTTAGAGTTCAAGATAAACCCATCCAAGTCTCTGAAAATATGAAGCAACAAACCAAAATCAACAGTTTTTCTCAGTTTTCCTTCTCAACGGGAATGTACAATTAACTAAACTTGACACTCCAGACAACTCAGACCAAGATCCAGAGGGTAGATCTGAGTCAGAGAAAGCATATTTCCACTTAAGAAAGAACCCTCTGTTTCTCCAATCAGCTGCTCCAGAGTGATGGGCCCTTAATTGCAGCGTTCCACAAAAAAAGAGTGGGAAATGCCAATGAGTACCTAAGCCTCCTCGGTTTCCATGGCCATGCTCAAAAAACCCTGGCAAAAATTTGCATTTCAAGGAACGCCCAGTTCCAATTCCTCACAACTCCCATAGAAGTAAACCAAAATCCAAAACCACTTCCTAGTAAAATTTCTGCCAAACCAGACAGCTCCCTGTAACTTTAAAATGAACTCATTCTCTCTGAATTCAGGCTTCAATTTACAGCCAGTCATTCATAAGTCTGTTTTCCTTTTCTATTAATATTTTACCACCAATTTATAATCCAGGAGCACCAAAAGCTAATCAAGCTCTTGGCTTTAGTGTGCTGCAAGTAAAAAGGCATATAATGGTCAGTCCTGGTCAGAGACTTACAATGTGTGAACACAAACGAAGCAAAACAAACTAAAATAACATCCCTTTTCCTTCTCAAAATCCTGCAATGATGAGCCTTGCTAGTTCTATGACTAACAGGATTTTCATTTAACATCTACTTTTAACCTTTTTTATTTTTGAATAACTGCAGCCTAGCTGTTTTCTAAGTGACTTGCTTCTGGGATTTTTTTAACTTCTTGATATAGAAGAAGACAATCCCCAGTTTCTCAGTTACCTCTTTATCTGACTACCTGTAACTACCCTTGGCCAACTGCCTTGCAAGTGTGCATAAAGAAACAAACACCAAAGTCAGTACAGGGTAACACCACTGAGGCTCTGAAGGCATGATACACGTGTTCTGGCTGGTCCTTCCTGCTCCTTGTCCTCCTAGGGAATGCTGGTGCTTTTCCTAAGGAAAGGGGAAATTATATTTATGATTCTCCTCATAAGTGGGTTTAAATGATTCTCCAATATAAATAGGACTAGACTTCTGACTTACTCTTCAAAAGCAAAGAGACCAAAAATAGTGATTAACATGTTGAATTAAAAGTGTGCATGCATATGTATATGTGTGGGTGTGTATGAGTCTTTTGGAACTACAAAATTTTACACCACTATCTAAGGATAATGTTTTTAATAACTCATGTTACCAATGATACATGCTTACCCAGGATTTGTAGCTACTTTGCCAATAGTCAGTGCTAAGATCAAGAGAATTTTGTGAAAACTCTGCTCCTACCTAAAGGTCATACAGGTAGAAAATAGACTTCAAAGAGCACCATAGCTGTTTACAAAAATAACAGAAAAGTAAGGAAACAACAGGTTGAAGACATCCTATGCATTGATAAAATTCACTCTATATCTTGCTACATATCAAGCATTTATCAATTTTCAGGAATAGAAATACCATGCTGTTTTTAAGACTCATAAACGTGAATGCATAAAGCAGGCTTCCAGTATCTATTTACAATTTGGAATTGCAGAAATGGCAGTGTTACCTAGCTGTCATTGAAATCAGAGAAAGGTCTCTTATTGATACCATCTGCAGCAGGCCCCGAGTGATAAAAAAAATGGATGTTTTAAATGTAGGTGCAAGCTTCCAAGAGAACCTGAACATCTTACTGGCACTGACTTATTTTGGTGACTAATAGCAAGACATTATATAAAATTTTGGCTCTAGTACCTTCAGTAAGTGAATGTTTTTGCATCTAAGGCATAAAAACATATACAGAGAGAAAAGAACAGGAAAAGCAGGAGAGGAAAGTTGGAATGAATTTTGATGGGATTTCCTAGCTGCACTGCAAATACTCAGCTGGATACTCAGCTTGTGTAAATTGACAGCATAGCACTGGAGCCAGTGGAGCCACAGTACTTGACACAAACTAATAATCTGGCTCTATGTACTGTTGTCAAGAGAAAAATAAGCACAAGCTTTCCCACCACAGAGATTAAATTATAAAAGTGAGCTTAATGAATATAATGGTGTTTGGGGAATTCCTGTATCTTTTGTGCAAATCAAAAGAAATGATGAAGGGACAGAGACAGTAATGGCTGAGCAATAATGCCTCATGTACCCTCACTGCTAAGAGATTCATAATTAAAATCTTCTCTAGCTGTGTGCATAGTGCCCATGGCAATGTGTGTCTTTGCACTTCACAGAAATAGGGAAAAATTTACTAACAGAAGAGTGTGAGCCCAAGATACAGCACTGAAAGAGGTATTGAAACCTATGAAGTATGCTGGGCACCCGCTGAGAAATTCACAAAAACTAATGGTGATATTATGGGATGGGCCAAACATAAATAACTAGAGATCAGCTGGGTACTTAAGGACTGAAACAATTAAACTTTCTCTCTTCATCATTTTTTAAAATAAAACTCTTTAGAGAATGTGAGTTAATAACGTCTCAAAAATTTTTCAAAATCTAACCAAGGTCATGACTTTTGAAAATGAAGTGCAACATACAACCCAGACAGATTATGTTTTGAAAAATCCTACAAAGATACTTTCTAGCCTATCTGATAGTTCACTTTTTTACAGTTTTTCTTATGCTTATAATGTGAAAAATATCTTGCTTCCCTAAACTTCAGGAAAAACTCTCAATTTCTGAGAAGTAATGAGTCATTTCACAGGTACTATCTAGTAAGCACAAGGAAACCAAAGTAAAATATATTAATTTTATTATTCTGTAAGACTAGTTAATAATATTAGACACATTAAAACTACCACTAAGCAGAGTTTTAATAAAAGTTATACAGAGAAGATATAAGAGAATGATAAGAGATATAAGAGAATGATTCAAAATCACTTGAAATCAGTGAAAGTCTTTCCATTAATTGATGTTTGTGAGCTTTGAAACAGGGCTGAATTGGTCAGCAATGATGCTCCAAGGCACATCACAAAATAAAATTCGATTAGGAATATAGAAATGTGCAATCATTGTACTCCTATCACGACAGAAGAAAAGCCACCTCTTCAGAAATCCTTTGTAGAGCTTCACAAAGCTATACCTACCTACACTGCTTGTCAGGGATTCTTTCTCCCTTTTTTGGGACACATTAATCTGAAGTGTTTAAAGCAATGATGGCATGGCCTGAACACAATAGGGGAATGTCCTCCATGACAAATGCCAGGTGCTCCTGCCAGCAGAGCGATTCCCTGACCCTAGGAGCTGGCAGAACAGAACGTCTCAATTGGCTCGGAGGACAGCCAGCTTTCTGAGGAGCCATTTAGTAACTTCCCTAGCCACAAGCAGAAATAAACTTGTGCCATGCACTTAAAATAATAGAAAGAAAAGGCTAGATGGGGACACAAAAAATCTAAAATAAAGCCTTCTGCCTGCTTGCTTCTGAATGGTAAGGATAGAACAGGTCACTATTACAAGATAAACAGAAGAACACAAAATTCCCAAATTAAGAAAAATATTTAACACAAAGTTATATCCCAGGGCTCTTTTTTTCCTACATTTTGTAATACTGTATTTGTTTCATATTTTGTCTAGTTTTGCTTATTTTAATGTTAAATAAATCTTAAATGGATGCTCTATTCTCTGGATAACTTGATGTTCTGGCACACTGTATGTTGGCAATGAGCACTCATTCATCAAATATATGAGTGATTCTGAAAATCTTTTAATTGGGTAAGATCCCTGTACTTAACTACTAAATCTAAAGTAGGAATGCAAGGGTTTGAAAGGCTGGGCCACAGAGCTATAACAGGAAGAGAATGTGTATCACCATTCTTGCTCCATTAGCATACACTTAGAAGATCACCAGCATATTTTGAAAGTTATATCAACTAAAACCACATGATAATACAGGATTAGTTTTAAAATTCAGCCTGAAGTATCTGCATATTTCATATATTTTTATTAGGCTTTAAATGTTCACATGTGAAATTCTGACACCTTTCAGTATCTACTGCTTGGTATCAGGTTTTCACATCTTCAAAGAATTTACCCATTTCTTTTAAAAGCATTTCTTTCTGGCAGAAATAAGGAACCTAGTCCAGCTTCTACCAAAAACTGGAACAGGTTCTGTGATACTGGTATGTTCTTCTGTGAAAATCACAGTCACAGTTGCTAGTGGGCAAAAATTTTACAAATAGTAGTGATTGGGAAACCAATGTCACAATTTTCAAAACAGGCCCTTAAGCACCTACAGATCTTCGTGCTTTTCAATGATATTAATATTTCTGTAAATAAAATATATCTGAAGGTGAAATATAAGCTTCTGAGCCACTTTGACTGTTTTGAAAATATTACCCTGCAATTGCAAATAATTGTTCAATAGAGAACATTGTTTATTTGTTTGCTTTAAAGTAGCCTTTCTCTAAAGCTAGAAATTTTAATATCTTTTACTAGGACTTATGGAAAAATTTCACTTAAACAAATCTGCAAACCCAAGTTTCAATTTCTTGGGCAACTTCAGCATCTGCTTTGTTTATACTAGCAAGTGAAATTGAAAGCAATACATTATCCAGCCTTAAGGGCTTGCTTCTCTTTCTCCTTTCAATTAATCTTGTCTCCAAGGAGTCCTGCATTAAAATAAAATAAAATATCAATAATATTCTTTTTTAATTTCTATGTGTTTAATTATAAGCAGAAATTAATCAATTTTTTTCAATTTCACTTCTTCTTGGGGGCATCTCACTGATAAAGTGAAAATCAACACCAATGTATTAATCAAATAATCACAAAACTTTGAGGCAAAAAAGTGTTTACCCCATCAAGATTTTAACCTAAAGCTAAGCAAATCCCATCTTTTATTTGAGTTCTTGGTAGAACTCGTTTATTTTTCCTCAAAAACATTTTCAGCATATATATTAAATTTCAATAGCAGAGGACCAGTTTCTCTTTTCAATTACGTTCTGCAACTTCATTACCACCAGTGGAACTGTTTGGATATAAGTAATGGCAAAAAATTACTCACAGTTTACACCTTTTTTTTTCTGACTAGTTTCTATTAGAGAAAAGAGTCATCACAACTAATCCACACTGATATTCCCAGTATGACCCTAAAGCCTGGAAAATGCAAATTTCAATCATTTGGACATTGTTGTTGCAACTAAATCCATTTTAAATGGAAGAACATTAGATACTCCCTCTCTCTTCAACATTTTAATATCAGTGGATCAAATGAAATCTCTCTGGATAGGCTTGGATTTTGATCTATGTGCAAGATTAGTTAAGAGTCATCCAGATTTTCATTCAAACCCCTTAGTTTCTAAGAATTCTCAGTATATCTGACAAGTTAGCCTTCCTACTCCAGTTATTTTTGTGAATATATATAAAATCCTAGGACAATGTATTTGACCTCATTTATATAAGAACTGTCATTAGAATTTTTTTTAGATAATGTTACAGATAAGAAATTCAAGTATTCCAGGAGTTAATTTCAATTTCTAGAATAATTCTTACAATATTAACCTCTTTTTTTTTGTTTAATCTATTGAATTATTTCCACTCTCTTAACCAGTTCAGATAACTCAGTTAACTTCAGCAATCTCTCTACTTCTGCACAGGCAAAATTTTGTCCATCAACAGACATCTTGAAGCTTTTTTTTCTAATCTGTAAACTAATATTTTCCACTGAAAGATTTAAAAAGCTTTAGTATATTTCTGCTGCACAGCTAAGTTCTCACAAAAAGTGTATGGCTGATTTATATTCATTTACCTAAATAAAATACATCTGCCAAATTATTTTCCATTGTGCAGCAGTAAATTCATCACTAGAGCAGTAATGAACACCCTTCCAATAAGAAAAGTGTAAACACTGACAACTTCATTACAGCATATTCTGCCACACACCACTTCCCCACTCACAGAATCACAGCCTCTAAGAGAAGCTTTGTGCTTCCTGGGAAGGCAATTATTTGTGATGGACTTAACTACCACTACTACTTTTCTTTGCCCTTGTTAATACTTGGATCTTTTACGAAAGAAGTGCCTTTATTTGTATGTATATTTTGTACATGGAAGATATATATACTTATTTATCTACCTTATTTAGCCTCAACCAGAAAACCTGAATATGTGAAAACATGCGTCTGTCTGGCAAGTCACCTAAGAGATTAAAAACTTCATAGTAAGCATAAAACAATTGACAGGATTTGTTTACATATATTATACCCACATTTTTGAAAATGCAGAACTTAAGCCTGCTTCATAGATTTCATCACCTTTAATTGTAAAAAGGCAGCCAGTGAATTATTTTTATTAATTTATTTTTATTGTTATATCTCTAGCTCAGTTTTACACAAGTAGTAATATTTTAGGAAAAGTTAGCTCTATATTATTTTGATTAATTGTTTCTCTATCTCTGTGGACAAATAAATTCATAGCTCAATAAGAACTCAAATAAATACTGTGTCAGCAAGGCGGCTGATTACATTATTTTAAAAAATCTGATGTAGAGAAATGTATATCGACAATTACGTTTTTTAGTGAACCTCACCATAGAGATAAAACCACAAAATTCTGTGGTTTTAATGCTGCCGGTCTTATGCAAAAATGAGATTTTGTCTTGATTAAATACTTAAATTTAATCTGTTGGAAATCATTACTTTACACTAATAAGCAGTTTGCTAGAAAAAGTTTTTATGTGCTCTCCAGGAGCAAAAAAATTCAAGTTTGACATAATAACAATCACTGCTGAAAACATGTCTGTCAATATGTGATCTTAAAACAATCTCATTAAGAGAGGTACATTTCAGGTATTATTACAAGACACACATTTAAATATCCTATTAGCACTTTTTTAAGCAGTTTATGGAGTGCTATTTTAAATGATTAAACTATTGTTTCTTGAACAAAGTTTTCAGCATCTCAATTACTTCCACATCTTTTAAATCTTATAAACATCTTCACAGTTCTCTCAATCCATACCAAGTTTTTTTTAAGTACCTATTCTATTGGGCCTCGGTTTACCAAGCCATCACTAGTACTCAACTAAGGAAATCAGTTAAAAATAGCTGTCCAGAGTATGTATCTACAGAGGTGAATGATGATTTTAGTTCACTCTGTTGTGAAATAATTCTACAAATTAAATAAAAGTAGTTGCATGTTGCATACCACAATGAACTCTCTTTACCAGCAGGGAGCTGGGGCTGTAATGTTCACCTATGAGAGTTCAGGCTTCATCCTTTAATTTAAAACTCATGGAAAACACAAAAAGCAGCAAGTCATAAAAATCAAGAAAGCATATCAATTTTCTTTTCTTTTTAAAGGTGCTTATTTCAGACTTTGATTATAGTATATTTCACCTTTGAAAGTGAAAGTTTGATCCTTAAAGCAGCAGAGAGCAGTGCATGTTCAAGCCTGGTCTCTCTCCTGTTTGCACTCTGTCCTGCTCTGCTGCCTCGAGTAATGCCTGCTCAGCCTTCCTCTCCTTCTTCCATCCAACTTCTTTGATGGAGAAACACACAGCACTTTACAAATCCTTGCTCCTACTTTTTTCTACAAATGAATACTTCTGTGACAAAGTGTTGCAAATCTGATCTTGCCTTCACCTTCACCTTCACTGAAAGAGCTCAGAGTATTTGGACAGCAGTCCAGTTCACTAAACCGTTCAATGGACATACAACATCATCCTTGCCCACGTCCTGGGTTCTTTAAGAAAAGGGAGAGCCACATCTTTTCACAGAAGGATGGGCAGACAGCTCTGGGCTTGGACCTGCAAGGCAGGTGTGCTCTCACTGCACAGCCAGATACACCTTCATCATGATACCTTGGACATTTTGGCCTGTGGGATCAAGAGAAGAAGAAAGTGTCCACACCAAATTCTTCCAAACAGAAGCTAAAGAGATTTCCAGAAAAATGCTGCCCCTACCTACTAACATTCATTTCTTCCTCCTGAATAGATCAAAAGACCCTTTCTACCCTCAATCCAGGTATCAGGTTACAGTGATAAATTTTCAGTACTTCTTCTCTGGTCTTTCTAGTAAAAGCTGTGGAGGTCTGTACAACTATGTAAGACTCCACAACACTTTTACTTAGAAGGTAACTTTTCACCCAAGAGATTCTATCTGGGACCCTCTGTTTCACAAATTCCTCAGTGAACGTGAAGATATTTCCTTAAGTACCAAAGTCAGCTTTCCCAGAGAATTTCTTCATTTCTTTTCAGCCCTCTGCCATCCCACAAACAAGCACAGTGTTTCAAATGTAAGGACAGAAGCAAGCAGCAGACATGAAAGCCTTTTAACGTGTTTTATGCCAAAGAGTGAAATCATCTGACTGCAGAGTAAAAGAGCACCTAATTATAAGGCTAGTGGTCTTACATGTTCTGCACCCAGTGTAATCCTTTATGATTCGCTTCAAAAACAAAATGCTCCCCTAAAAAATTAATTTTTAAATCTGTGTGCTGCCCATTTGAACAGCAGGCATTTCTCCAGCAGCTTTATGCTCCCACAAAACAAGAAATTATTTCCTGTAATAATTCTGTTTCCAGGAAATAATAGGCATCAACATGACATATAACAGTGTCATGTGGATGCCTATTATTTCAAACTATTTCAAACCAGGCTTTGAAGTGCTGAATGATCACAGGAGCTCTTTTTAATGTCCGGAGCAGTTGTTAAAAATTATCTATCTACTTGACTTTATTCTATATGTGCATTTCTATATGGCCAATTTTCTGCACAATTAAGGGAAATTTTAATATTTAATCCTGTTTTTTCCACTCCTGTTGCACCCCGTATCTGTTAGAGACACATCAGACAGAGCTAACCAAATGTCACTAGCTTCAACTTTCATGAGTTTTTAAAAGTTATTTGCAATTTTCTCATGCACCCATTTCTTATGCAGAAACAAACCTTTCTTCCCATTTTCTTCCTGTTAAATTTCCATTTCCAGTGGACTTCTTTTCAAAGATTCAGTGTCACTGGACCTCTGAAAAATTCTCGCTTATTTCAAATTACCTACCACCTGCAATATAGAACTGACTTCCTTGGTTTCTTACAGAATACTTAGGAATATATTTGTTGTAACCACAAAAAAGTCCCAAGTGGCAGGAGCCCTCTTGATGCCCAAGGCACAGCTTATAAGCATTTAAAAAAATATGCAGACACTGAATTCAGCATGAACCATTGATGCTAAAGAATGTCTGCAGCATGCTTCCATTTCTGATTAATCCTGTCCGCAATTTGAGTCGTACAGAACAAACAAAATTCCACAGTTCCCAGAACAGTTTTGCATAATTTTGGATACTAAAAAAGACTTCTGATTAGTACCTTCCTGTGATTTTCCCTCGAGAAAATAACTGATATGGATTGTGCTACAGCCATAATTTTATGATTATCTATTATGATCTCTTTTATAATCATAATATATCTATTATGATACCCAACATTTTAAAATACTCCAATTTAATCTTTCTTTTCTAGTGTCTCACTGTTTCATTGCAGGTGGATTTCTATCCCTTAAACTCAGTATACTCAATTACACAATATTTAATATCACATATAACAAACTTCATCACAGTTGAAGACTGACCATCTTCTGTGATGTATCTTTTAATCAGGGTTATTCTGCCACTCAAAATGACTGCTGTTACTGACCCAGTCTTTACATTATTGTTGCAAAGTTTGCATTCACTATACTGCACTAGCGTGCAAATACCAGTGTTTCCTATCAGACAGCTCTAAAATTCCAGGGCTGGTCTACTCCACACAAAACATCACATCTCAGGATGTGCTGGGCCTCATTAGTGTGCAGCTCTGCAGCAAAGGCCAATGGCATACTGAGCTGTATTAACTAGAATTATGCAGTAGGTGCCCCACTCTTACCAACACCTGTGACATTGCACCAGGAGTACCCAGTCCAGTTTCAGGCTCTCCAGGACAAGAAATACAGGGACATATTGGAGCAAGGCCCTGCAGAAAGCCACCAAGACACAAAGAGGACTGCACTACATAATGTACTACAAGAGGCTGAGAGAACAAGGTTTGGTCATCCGTAAGCACTGGAGGTGAAATAAAGACATTTCTGTCTACAGCTATCTAGTGGAATGCTACAAAGAAGATGGAGCCAGACCCTTTGCAGATGTGTACAGCTTTAGGACAAGAGATGAAGACCTAAGCCGGAACACAGGCAACTCCAATTAAATATTAGGAAAACCTCGTTTGCCATGAGGTGGTCAAACACTACAAGTTGGTCAGCTGAATCTAAGATGTAGAATCTTCATTCATGGAGATATTTAAAACCTAATTTGACACAAACTAGGACACCTGATCCAGATGACCCAGCTCAGCAGTGGGGGCTGGACTAGATGATCTCCAGAGGTTCCTGCCAACCTCAGCTGTTTTGTGATTTAAAGCAAGTTATAGCCTAAGCCTCTCATGACATCATACAGTAAAATCAGGCCCTGGTCAAGACTGGTGATAGATGTTCTAACCTGAAAAGAAATCAAACTGTTTCCTGCACTTCCAAATTTGCTGTGGATGAAATCCAGTTTCCTTTCACTCTCTTTCCAACCTGTTCATGTAGGCTTCTGAGTTTTATTTATCTTCCACAAAAGTCTACTTTACATAACGATCTTCTAGAATACCATTACCATTTTCCCTCTCAAGGTGACAGGAATTGTGGCCACCCAACTTTCAATTCCCCCTTCTGGAACTCTTCAAATCTCTCCTCCTAATTAAAGACCAGGTTATCAGACCACTACTATCCAATTAGTCATGGATACCAACCTCCTGATGAACAGCATTCCACAATTCACCTCCCTTTCCTTAAACAAATCAACACAACGAATTATTTCAAGCTAGAACTCAAGGAAAGCAAATTGTATACCTGCAGCTACCTAGATAAATCTGGAGCCTTTCTAGTAGTCAACATTGATACAACTGAAATACATGACTTCAAATACTTGAGCATACAATTAATTAACTTAGACACATGGTAACTTATCTCTGCTAATACAAACTTAGATATTTATGAAAACAGTTACTACAAATCAGTTCTTTCTCAAAAAACGATGTACAGAAATTATATGGGTGTGATATTGCATACCTTTGACAAAAGTTATCAATGAATATTTTGATTACGTGCCCTTTAAACTAAGGCCCATATCACAGCTAGTTGATTTTGTTTACTTTTATCATGTATAAAATACCCTGCATCCAGGTCTAAAAGTATAATACACGCTGAAGTTCACACATGTTCATTGCAATGTTCAAGTCAGCAGTGCAATTAATTTTATGCTGTTGGGGTTCCACCAAGCAAAAATAATATCCAAGCACTTAATTTTGCTGAATTCAATCTGTTTAACATGCACTTTGCTTGATCATAAAAAAAATAAAATTTGAAATAGGAGTGTAAAATTAACTGTGTTACAGAAAACCCATTCCTACAAATGAAGAGTAAACAGCAATTAAAACTATAAACTCTTCAAAGCAGGCACTCTTTTTTATTTTTCCCTAGGCATTGTATGGTATGATGCCTTGTCCATACAGCCCAAATAAGGTCTTCCTTAATCATATCAACACGAGACAAAAACACATTATAAAGCAGGGTAATTGATCTGCAACGAATCTCATATCCATTCATGAAATGCACTGAAAATGACAGTATTCAAAACTATTTAACTTAGACTGTTTTCTTCAATAGTTTTCTAGGTGAGAGAATAACCAAGGAGACCTGCTACAGCTTCCAGAAACATTCGATATAATAATGTAGGAACAGGACTACTGAGTCAGACCAGTGTTTCCTGTACCCCATCTCCAACAATCCTCAAAAGTAGCTCCAAGGGGCAGCATAAAAAAGTGACAGCATATATAATGCACACCCAAAGTCTCCATCCAATCATTTTCAGTGCAGGCATTTCCTCAAATCAATGTATTTAGTAACATTCAGCAGATTATTTTGTCATTAATTTGTTCCATCTGCTCTGAACTTCATAACAGCTTTTCACACCTTCACACATTTAAAAGACATCACTTCCTCTGACAGGAACTCAGCATCTCAGATCAACCTGATAAAACACTCATATTAGCAGCAGTAACAGTAGTACTAACACATCCACTATGTAGCCAAGTACCACAGGACAAAAACCCTGCCCTGAGCCCCCAAAATCCTAGAGAGCAAGTATGAAATAAGAGATAGGAAAATATTTAGAAGCAGTAAGACAACAGCAGCTAGCATCACAAGAAGTGATACTCAGTTAGAACTAGCTTTTGTAGGCATTTCAGGTAAGGAACAACTTGGGAAGAGAGATGAATCCAAAGGTGATGTTACAAAGGAATCCTAGTCCAAGCATAAGGTATTCAAAAAATGCATGTTCACAAAATTGTAAATGGGCAGCAGGGCTGGTGTTACAACTTGAAGGAAAACCTTGACAAAGAGCAACAGTATGACAGAGCTGGGTTAAGGACTTGAAACCTAGGGCAAGATACTAACATTTCATGCACCAGAGAAGAGACTTCAGGGGGGACATAAAAAGACATGGTCAGTGTGACAGTCTGTCACTCTGAAAATTATCTCTGTAAGACTGTTCTGGATAGATAAGACTGGAGAAAAAATCTTTCTCAATGATGGTGAGGATGAGTGTTTAACTGAAGAGTAGGCAGGAAAGCATACAGCAGGGATGTTAGGCAGAAAAATCCTGCAAGACTTTGATGTAGTCTGAATGCAAAGAACTTCAGAATAGAACAAAACATAGTTACACTAGTTCAGTAAAAAAAAACAGTATAGCGGAGAAAGAGCATCCCTTTCCATGATATTCCAGCATCCAGCAGTCAGATGTGTAAAAACTTCCTGAAGCTGAGTTGCATCATTGCTATCACACTTAACAGCTCCTCAGAGATGCAATAGAGTAATGCCTGATGCATTTTTGAGCCTGTTCATGTTTTGACCTCTAAGACACCCTTTGGCAAGGAATTCCACTGAGCAATTCAATTGCATGCTGCATGGTAGGATGGAAGGGAGGCACACAGAAAAGCCATGAAAACGAAAAAAAAAAAGCAGAACAAAAAATTACAACTTCTGCTGAATGTTTTAAAACTGCTTCCTGAGAATTACACAGAATGTTTCCTTGTTCTCATAATATTAAAGTTAATGAATACTTATTCCCAAACTACCTTCCTGAGGCATCTATTTTCCAAGAGGAAGTATTTTATTTTAACTCCTCCTCTGACAAAACTCCTTCCATGTATCTCATCAGCCTTTATGCCCTCATCTCAAACTACAGTATCTTTTTGAAATAATGATAACAAAAATACACATCACAGATAGATTTCACACACTGGATTGGCATTCATGTTTTCAGTTTGTTTTTCTATTTCTTTCCTACTCACACCAAATAATATATTTGCCTTTTTAACTACTGTGCTACTAGGAAGAGGTCTGCACCAGTGAGACTGCCAAATTAGACCTCTCCTAAGAGGCAATATAGCAGTGTCAGCTTGAAAAGTAGATGGAGGGCTTGTAAAGAACTCCAGGAGATCTGTTTTAACTAAGGGAATCTAAGCTAGGCAATGAGAAGATGACAGAGAAACAAGACTACATTTTCATTGAGATAGATATACCATAAGCCTACGAATCATCTGCAAAGAGATGATACTTTTTTTGTCTTTCCACATAAGATTATGCAAAGACGAAGAGCAGAATAAGGGGAGAAAAAAGGGGGCGGTTGAGAGACAACATGTTGCAGAACTCCCACACAAAGCTGAATGAGAAAGATCCTCCAAAGGATGCACTGAAGAAGTGATCAAAGTATCCAAAAGCAGCAGAAAGATGACATTTGCCAAGAAGTCACAGGCCAAAAAGAACAGGGACATGGTCAACTGTTTTCACAGCTGGCTGGCAGGTTGAGAGAATCAAAGCTTAAGATTCAAAGTGCAATTTACAATGATTAAAGTGATCTTTAGAAGTCCGTATCTTGCTTGGAGAGACAGTCTCAGAAGTAATCCAGTGCAATCAGCCCACTTAGTCACACGTGCCTCTGCTCTGCCTTTTAGCATGCCCTTAGCAGCACTACTGCCCATCCCTGCAATGTGCTCTGCACTGTGCCTGTTTCTGCTCCAGCAGCACGGGGCCACAGTGGGATGCTAAGAAGCTGCTTTACTCATGGCATTGCAACACCCAGGGCTTTTATTTAGAAACTGAATTTGCCTTATACAGCCCTCTGAGGAGAAGATCATATTGACCTCATCAGCTATTATGAATTCCAACTGGACCTGAGTACCACACAGCTTTACAAGGCTCTGCCAGGAACCAGGACACAAGCAGAAGGGTGGCCCCTCTGCTATGGATCTGCACCCCTCTTTGTTACCCATTCCCAGACTAGTTAACCACATTTGCCATCTTCTGCTAAGCTTTCTCTTGAAAAATAAGGAAATTACTAAAAAATTTAACAAGTACAGTTTCCTACCCTGAATTCTCTTCAAATAATTGGTGCATGAAGTGGAACAGGCTAGAACAAAATTACTACTTAATTTTTTTTTTGATCCTCCTATTCCTCTCTATTTTGCATTCACATCTATCATGAAAGATATTTGTAGATGGGCTATGAGATTGTACAACAGTCAAAATGAATAAGAAACTCTATAAACTAACTTGTTTTCCAGCAATTACATGTGCACACACAATTACTCACAGATACTTCTATACACCAACCACTTCCGAAAATACAAATGGAAATAACTGTAATCCTCTAAGCTCTCTCTTTTTCATTGCAAAGAAAAAGTAAAATAAAATAAAAAAAACACCACCATTCTTACAGATATACTTTATTTATTAATATTTTCTGTCCCTTAGAAAAAAAGATAAATTAATTATAATTAGCTCCCGTTTGGACAATTTTGTGTATAGCATTCATATCAGCGATGTGTTGAAAAAGAGCCAAAATCAACACATACATTTTCTTAAGACTTGAATAAAACAAAAAGTCAGGCACTCAGTTCCTCTTTCATTCCATATGATACACAGCTGCGTCAATCCCATCAGGAAACAGGCAACAGGAAATTCTTAACATTCTGAAGAGAAATCTAAAGATGTGTCTCATCACCCTTCCTCCTGAAAGTGCTTTTCGATTGTCTAAAAGATGTTTATACTAGTTCTAAAATTATTAATTACTTTTCTTAGCTTTTAGGCAGCTCTAGGCCTCATTAAGTAGCTAACAAGGAGACAAAAGTTTTTTTCCTTTTTATAAGTTGCCTACACTTTTTCATTTCCTCCATCTCAAAATACAAATCCTTAAGGAAACCTTGACACCGATGGACAAAATCAAAGCCAAGTACTCTAGCTATTGGAAAATGTTCCTTCATAATGTGCTGCTCCTGTGTTATTTGTGTTTCTAACTACAGCTCTTGCATATATAATTCCATTATACTTTTATAAATCACCATTTTGAAAAATGCTTTTGAACCATTAATATATTTTCCTGGTTAAAATTCTTTGAGATGTTCTTAACAAGAGTCTTAGATAATGAATTTGGGCAAACTCTGGAACAGTCTTTACAGTATTATCATTCTCATTAATTTTCAGAACTACCCACTGTGTTGAGATGATTGTCATGGGCCTAAGACTTCAATTTGGCTAAATATTTTTGCATATATTTCAACATATAAGTAACTAACAGATGTTTAAAATGTTAAGTTCACAATCTAGAAATAGTTAAATATTTACTGTAGTATCGTAATTTGGTTTTGCACTAATTTTTATTTTACTGCTTCTATCTTTAAACACTCTTTTAGAGTCCTGCTTGGCTGTAGGCAAAATGCTTTAAAACAACATCACATGAAAACAAAACAAACTTGATTTTGTAAATACAGCTGTGTTTTAAAGAAAGAAAAGAAATAAACACTTAAAGGTACCACAAATTAAAAACAGAGAAAAGAAAAGAAAACATTTAATGTAGAAATGTTACTTTTACCTAAGGTCCAGGCTTATTGTCAAACCTTTTAAATTGTTTGCATAATAAAAGCTGTAAAATTAATGTTTTATTTTTACTTTAGAAACCTCATACATTCTACTGTCTTACACCATTCCTAGAAGGCTCTACTAGATGAAAACAAAATTACTTTCAAAATGTTAATACACAGCATATACAGTATCTTACTTTAGTCCAAATTATGCTTTATCTTTGCCTTTTTGCCCTTTTTTTTTTTGTTAGGTTTTGTTTGTTTGGGTTTTTTTTTGTTTTGTTTTGTTTTGTTTTGTTTTGTTTTGGTGGTTTTTTTTGTTATCTTTGAAGACTGCTTCTGTTTCCATTGTTTCATCCTTAACCATTCACATATCAGAGCAATAAGTATTTCATTACTGGTTTATCTGTCCAGAGGCTTGAGAAGCAGTAACAATTAACCCTCCCTTCACAGTGATTGATACAGGCTTTGCTTTCAATTTGTTCCACTACACAGATCATGAAATTCTGAATGCGATCATCCTTATTGACCTACACTTTCAAACACACGGCTACAATGAGATGAAAGTAATTATTAAAAGGAACACAGGACTACTCAATGCTGAAACAAAGTCTTGAAAAATCTTTTAGATGACCTTCTCATAAAATTAGCATCTTTTGATGTGAAATAAAATTATTAATTTTCTTCAAAATCTGGAAATATTCAATGCAAATGTGATCAAGGTACAATATCATTATATCACATAAGCCCAGTTCTAATGTCACATCAGTTCATACCTGACCCAATAAACAGTAACTTCAACCAGAGTGATCATAGTAGGATCACGCCCTATATATTTTAAAAGTTCCTCTGTCAGCTTTATTTTACACCAGCTCTGCTTGAAATGTTGTGTTGAAAATGACAAGACAGTAATTACTATTCTATTGTAGTCTGTTTCAAAAAAAAGAAACAGTGTTTAAGATTCTGGACTTCTTGAGACACCTAATGTAAATAAGTAGAGAGGAAATTCAGACTGCTAAGGAAAAATGAGAAACTCAAGTCAGATTTCCATCATCAGCTGAGATGAACCAAGACCTATACACACCACTGCTGGAGACTTACTGCAGTAGAAAACATATATTTTTCACAAACCCTTGAAAAATAACCCCACAAAATATTAATTTCTTTTAACTGATACTTTTTTAAAATTAAATATGATTGTTAGGTGAGCAGTAATGATAGACTACTTAAAAATGGGATGCAGTCAAAGAAAATCAGGATAGAAAACTGTGCAGAAGGATGTTCTTACAGGCCTGAGGCTCTAATCACAAAACAAAGTGATGGAGATGAACCAATACTGCATGGATTAGCAATGAATTATTTTGAACTATAGTCATGTGCCAGCACAAAGGGGAGGTAAAAACTAGCCATTACTCACAAGCTGATCTGCAGATAAGAAGAAAAAAGAAGTGAAAAAGGGAAAAATTTATATGCTAAACTGAGTCAGGAGAATAATGAAAATTTAAAATGTTGTTACACTTCAAGTAGCATTATATTTAATGTCTTTCATGTACTGTATAATGTTGAGTATTTACACAATAGAGACTGTAAGACACTAGGGCCAAAGCAGGGTTAAATTGGAAAATTCTTCTGCAAATTAATGCTGCATAATAATATGTGCTGAAAAATATCCTAATAGATGAGTTACTTTTAAAATAGCACACATGGGCACTAATTTCTCCCACTGCAAAACTGCAGGAAATACATATACATATATATATATATATATATGTATATATGCATAGGTAGAGACTGGTACAGGTATATGAAAATGTGTAAATACACATACACACTTAGGTATACACAGGCATATATAATGAGGGATTTAATTTCCATTAGTCCATCTGAGAGCTAAGCATTACCATCTTAAGAGTTAATGTTAGTTTTCACTTCAGGAGAAGAAAATGTTAGAAATAATTTTGTGGGAAAAGAAGAATCAAAACTGCTATCCACAAAGATTCCTGAGATTCTTATGAACAGACTGTTTAAATGAAGAGCACTTTAATCAGTAGAGGAATCCTCACATTTCTAATGTCTTGCTGTGCATTCTGCAGGTTATAGTAGCAGCTGGTAGAGGTCATATATCTTTTGTGAGCATCCCAAAAAGGCTCACTGCCAGACTGTTAAATTATGAATAAGCAATGAACAAAAGAATGCAGATACGGTGGTGACAAGATAATCCAAGCAAATTTATCTATGACAAATTTCACAGGATTAACAAATTACATTTACACAGAACAATAAAAATGAGAAGAAAAAAAAGAAAGAAAAGAAAAAAAGAAAAAGAAAA
>VWZS01007264.1:1805376-1885935 GCA_013397075.1 Rhabdornis inornatus
TTTTTCTTTTGGGGGTGGTTTTTTTTTTTTTTTTTTGTTTTGTTTGGTTTTTTTTTGTTTTGGTTTTTTTGTGTGTTCTGTTTTGGTTTGGTTTTTTGGGTAGGGAAAAACTTATTTTGCAATAGGATTATAATGATCACCTTGATATATTTAAGCATCTATACACTCACTGTACTTTTGTCAAGGGATATAGTAGCTTTTTTTGAGTTCTGTAAATCCAAGCAAAAATCACAAACAATAACCACTGTTCACACAAATATTTTGCCCCTTCTTTGGAGCATGTTGCTGTTCGTGCCACCCTCCTTCTCAGCTGCATTTGTACACATCATATGGCACAGTCCCTGCACTCAGTCCTCTTTATATTTCTCACAGCACGAAATGCTGATGTAATCACTTCTGTTACTTGAGTGTTGCTGTGCTTGTGTTACACTACTTCCTGTGAGAGCCCACCGCTAGTCTGGAAGAGGTAGTGAAAGTGTAAGCAATCACAACTTTTACTTTTTTAGTTGGTTTCTTCAGTTCTGATTTTCATGCTCTTACCTCTCTTCCTTTCCGTGATTTTTTTCATTGCTCTCACTTTTCATAATAAAATATGGCTGGTGTTTTTCAGATACATTCTGCTTTTTAGGAGTATGGATTTTAGAGGCATTTGAGAAGGTAGCTGTCTGTTACACTGTTTAGTTTTGTAGCTCTGAAGGAAACAGTTTTCGGACTTACCTCTTAGAAGCTGTTCGCATGACTACATTTATTACGGGAAACGTAGAATTCATGTCTCAAAAGTTTGGATTTGTAGTAGTTGCAGAGCATTGAGCACAATTTTGTACAGTGCTTTAGAAGTTGAAGCTGCCTGTTCTTTACCTTGGTGGGCTTACAGGTAAAATTTTGACTTGAAGACCCTTACTGCTGTAGGGAGGTCCGTTCGACTTCCCTGTCTATCCTCATACTACTGATACTGAGGGAGCCTCAGAATTCACCATTGTAGAAAAAAACTTGGTAGTTAAAAATTAATTTTTCTGATGAATCTGGGTGAACTGTCTGCTTCAGGATATTCTGTTCTATGCTGGTGTAGAATTAGGCATAAGCATTTTTAAGGTTATCTTCTGTGTATTTGAGAGTCAGGAATGAAATGTCAACTTTAAAAAATACAAACCAGTTGTGGGTTTTATGCATCTTATTTATTTCAAAATAAATGAAATTACTTTTATTTCAATATAAATGAATTTAATAGACCAAATGTTTTTTTCTTCTGAAAGTGTATATAAATGAATGGTGTGTTATTGCACTGTTGTGGTTTTAAAATTATTTATGTCTGAAAGAAGAAATATTTAAAATGCCATTTGGCATTTTAATTTTTCTTTTGAGTGTTGGTGTAGTTTAATTTTACTGGTCTTCCAAGTTCTCTGCTTCTTTTGCTCTTGTAAGTTGTCCTCAAAAAGAAGAGAACGAAATGTAAATAGGGGAAGAAGTTACTAAAGTTCTCTGCCTGTTGAAGTGATTTTGCAATGATGTTGAAACTGCTACTTAATATTGGCTCTGTGAATATACTGAAGTATATGGTCTGGTACCATGGTATTGGGGGAGCTGACATGGTAGCTCATTACCTTCCTCCCATTTATCACCCACCCTTTTTATTCCTCTCAACTGTACTCTTGTTCCTGCCGCTGTCAGGGCTTACTGGACTCCTCTAATTCTCTGCAAGTGCAAGCTGCTCTTTAAACCTGCTGAAGAAGGTTGTTACTTTCTGCTGTTACAGTAAGTTACAGCAGGTAGAGAGGTGTTTGCTGAAATAGGAGATTTACTATGTGGTGGAAGGGCTGCTAGACCCCCATTTTCAGGAACTAATTTTGAAAGTATTTTCAGTGCATGCCTCATCTAGAATATGGATGTATTTTTCTGTTGGTAAGAAAGCCAGCCTTTAGACTTCACAAATTCTTTTCTTCTACTAAGTAAGAACAGCATTTCCGAGTTTTTGAATGCTGTGTGCATGTTATTTGAAGATCTTGGAATTCTTTATTGCTATTAGTTAAATGTTGATAAAACTTTAAAGAAAATTTTTCATCTATGAAACTCAACAACTTCGAGCTGGACTTTTAAAACAGTTTCTTGGGAGAATGAAATGGGGTGTTTTTCACAGCTTAGTTTGAGTAACTTTAAGTATTAAGTATTAGCCCACTTCTACCTAAGAAATTATTTGCTTTTGTGATATAAGCTAAGAAAAAAGTCCATCATTTTAGTGAAGTATGTCCAGTGATTAAAAGCTGCATATGGTGAGGGCTGGCAAAGCTGTGAAACAAGACCACATTAAGAATATTGCCATGAATGGTATGCACCATCTCGAAAACCACAACGCAGTTTCCATCGTGCTTTCTTAAGGAGTTATGGGCAGTACACAATCTTACTTAGCAAAGAAAGCACGAAGTTGAATGGAAAAAAGAAGTATTGAAATGTTGGATTCAGAATCTTGCACTTCATTCTTGCAGTAAAGTAACAGGGTTGCTTTGCAGACATGTTCTGAAGGAAATGATACAGCTAATGATAAAGGTAATAATTTGCTTTTGTACAAGAGTAGTGGATATTGAAAGTAGTGTTTCAGGTCGGCTCCAAACCAGAAGCAGGCACACGTGCAGGGTGGTGTATTTCATAATGTTCTTGCAGAGTTCTGGCAGCATCACAGCAGATTTTGGGTTATGCAGCTGATTAACAGGTAGTGCTGCCAAATAATTGATGTTTCTTTACTTCTTCCCAGATTTACATACTACATCCAATTAAATTATTTTGAAGTTACTCATGTGTTAACGTTACAAAAATCAGTGGCATATTCATCTTCTGGTGATAATGAGTCACAGACACTGCTAGTCACTTGGCATTGAAGAATGCTAACATTTTACCAGCAGCAAAAGCCACTAGCTTGAACAACAGAAACTTAATGAATGAGGAGAAATAGCTTTGTTAAGTGGTTAAGTTGGAGTAAAACAGCAAAACTGTTGTGATTATAAGTGTTTGTCCCAAATTGTAGTTAAACTGTGCCCTATTAAATCCACTTGAACAGGAGTTTAAAGAATGCATTTAATACAAACTTAACTGAAATGATGGGCTGTTTTTGTCTTTTAAATTACCTTTAACAGTTTAAATGTATGTTGAGGCCCCTAGTAGCAATCTCACGTTATAAATGTAGCCCTTTTCCACATAGGTGTTTCAATTTATTCTTTTTTCACCTAGTGTGATTGTTTCACACTTCTTTTGTGAAATAAAACTAGAGCTCTTAAAAAGCTCTTCTGGTCCTGCTTTCTGTTCCTGTCTGTCAGAGTAAAAGTACTTTACATCAATTAATTACAATGAAAATTTGTAGATTAAGGCACTAGTATAACAAAGTAAGACCTGCTTAAAACCTTTTTTACATAGTGGATGAAATAGGCCTTATTAATGCTTAGAAGGAGGAAACATCTTCCTCTTTGGCTGTTCTGTAAGTTACCTCTGTATGTTTGGTACTAACAGATTTGATAAGCAAAAAATGATCAGGAGTTATCAACTCATTTGACAAATAAAAACAAATTGCACAAAGGGTCATATGTTAGGGTTCTAATGTGTAAAATGGAAATCTTTTCCGTTTATTTTTTAGATCAAACGTTTACTTTAATTTACACTAAACCTTTTTCTTTCCAAAGTACCTATTCACTAGGGGAAGAGTATATATCTTCATCTTGTATTTGCTAAGAAGTATGAGAAGAAATTCTAGTTGATGTGAGCTAGTGGGACTGTTAAGAGTAATGTGGAATAGTTTAGTTTTACCTCCAGCTACTTAAAACTACGTTCTCCTGTCTCTATCAGGATTGTGAAACTCCAGTAAATCAAAATTAGATGTATAGCGAAAAACAATTTTTCCTTTAGAGATAGGGATAGGAATCCACAGTGCTGATTTCTCAGAAATATATTTATAATCTGGGCTGCCTTTACAAAGCATCTTTGTAATTCAGACAGTAGAGTGCCCTTTAACAGGTCTGGCAATTGTGGAAAAACTAACAGGCTGAGAGAGCAGCTCTGTTGGTATCAAGGTGGTTTCACGTTTTGTGTCCTACAGGTTTGCTAGTTTTGTTATTTTAAGGAAAAAATCAAGTCAGATCATTGTTACACTTTTGTGCTGGAGTGCAGCAGTGAGTAAATTAAAGTGTTGCTGTCAAGAGTAGACTACAGTTTTCATTATTTTAAACCCTGGAAAGCATATGTTCTTAGTAAATTATTGGTTTGCACTTATGCAGACATCTCTCCCAAATGAAATTTTGTAACCTTTTAAGTGGCAAGTCCCACGTGATTCCTAGTAAGCTTTTTTCTTTTAATGAAGGCAGAGGGTATGGCAGCAATGAAATACCTGCACTGGAGTAATTTACTCTGTGACCTCCAATATAGTGGGATCTTCAGCATCCTATAGAGTGGTTTTCTGAGATGGAAGTAGGGGTGGGCTCTGTATTTTTCAGGGATCAATCTTGTTAAAACATATTGTTTAGAATTATTCCTGATTTTTAGTTGGTTTTTCTTTTTTCAGCCATAAGAATTTTAGAATGCTAATGTCTTTCTGGTTGCTCTTTGTAAAATGGGAATTGTGGCCTCATTGTCACTGGTAGTGTGGAGATTAATTAACCTTGTGTAGTTATTTTGAGAATCTTAATGATTGCAAAGGTTAGAAGGAAAGATTAAGTCTAAATTGACATCCACTCTTCTGTCCTGGCCCTTATATTTTATATGGTTATTACTGGATTGAGCATCTTGCTTGATACAAGCATAATGTGTAGCTGATGCTTCTGAGAGGGCATCCTACTTAATTTTACCCTCTCTTTTGCTATTAGATCTGCAGCCTAAGTTGTCTTTGAAATTTGCTTGCTCTTTTCCATAAGAATTTTCCAGTCTGATGAATTTTAGACAGCAGTCAGTTCACCTTTTCCTATTTAGATTACTGTTCTTACTGTGAATGTACCTGCACACAAAGATTTCATCAGCTCTTGGTCTTCCTCCCCTTCTCTTGGTCTCTCCCCTTCAGTTTACAAGTTCTTCAGAAATACTTTCCAGTGTTGCCTTCATCCATGCTGTTTGTAGTAGTGCCTTTGACTTAGTGTAAACATGCCAAGTTGAGTTAGATGTTTCCAAAACTTTTTACAGTAAGTGTGGTTTTAGTTATCTATCTTCAGAGTTGCTTTCAAGGATATGAGTGCTTGCTGCTTAGGTATGGCTTGATGTATTACCTAGGCTAAGATCTGTAACTTGGCATTTGTGTGTGTTAAAACACATTTTGTTTAAACGAGCCTCTGCTTCTGGGTATTCCAGACAACTCATCACACTGTCACTATTTACTAGTCTGGCATTAAATTTTTTTTTTTCTAGTGGTATTGTCAAGTATCCTTTGTTTTGTTCAGAATTTTGTGTGTGAGATAAAACTGAAGTGATTCTTGCAAGGACTGTGCAAAAGATGAGTGCAGGATTTTAAGGCATCAGGTTAATGACCTTTTGAAAGTGTTACCTCCTAACAGATTGGATGAGACCAATGATAGATGTTACAGGTGTTTCAAATTGCGAGCTTCCTTTGTCTACTGGTCAAGTGATTTTTAATATTGGTCTCTTAAGAAGAGGTATAGATAGCACAGATGTTGAGTAGATTGCTAATAGGGAAGTGGAAGTTTTCTTGTGCAAGTCAGTTCTTTTTTTGGGCACCTGGGAATGCAGTAGAAGTTAGTGGGGAGAAGTGCATATTTAGTCATACATACAAAATCCTATGTTTTGTTTAAATTGCTTATTTCCTTTTGAAATGTTGACAAATGTAGTATGTACTCAAAGCATTATCTGTTTGCACAATTGAGGTTTCTGCTAGTGGAAATCATAGGCAGAAAGACCTGTAGTTTCACATCCTTTAATTTATTCAGCTATTGTGTACTAAGTGTCTATAAAATATTTACAAATTCTGGAAATTAGAGAACAAACATGTGGAATTATTACTCTGAGGTATGACATAGCTTTTATAAGATGCTGAAAAATGCAAAAGGCAGCCTTACACATCTCTTATAAATTCAGGAATAATGCCAATGATAATTTATTTAGAAATACACAAAGTACCTATTCTGTGGAAGCTGTTTCCTCATATGGATTTTTCTTATTTTTCATTTTACACAACTGATATTTATTGAATGTGTAGTTGAATACTAAATGTCCAGTACTAATTGTCTTCCTGCCTAATAATGAGATCTCAGAAGAGGGTTCAGCTCTGTTGTTTATTTAGCTAGAGGAAAGTTTGAAAGTATTTTTAAATTTTAAGTTCAAATTCTAAATTAATTTCTTCTGATTTCTAATAAAGTGGAGTTTCTGCTGGAATGAATACAGGATGGAATTATTAATTCTCCAGCTTAATTTTATTGGCCTGGGCTGTGATTACAATTAAGAGTAGAGATTCAGAGTTACGCAAGTTTTAATGTTTTGTAAGTCTGGTAAAAGTTCCTAAATTGCCAGTTAATTTTTAGTTGCTTTTTCCTTGTATCTTTAAAACACAGTATGGTGTGTCTGGTCTTATACGAGTGATGTTTTCTGGGCTTCATTTGTATTGTAACAGTGTTATATGAAAACAGTGCAAAATATGTTTTGGTGATGAATCCAGAAAAATACATACAAGTAGTGCAGGTGTGTGGGTTCTCTTGTGGATGGTCTTGATTACTATGCTGTTGGTTTTGGTACATATGTGGAAACAAAATAGTGTTTCAGCAAAAGAAACAGTGAGGGAAAGTGTGAGATCTCTTCCCACAGAAAGAACTACAGAAAGGAAAAAAATAATTAATCAGAAATGAGTTGAAACTACTTTTGCTTTAAGAAAAATCAGTTGTGCAGGGTGTTCTTAAAAGTTTCAGAGTTGTGTGATGTATTGTTGTATCTGTTTATCTGGTATATATTTCCTCAAAAACTGTTACTAATGAGAGTTAACTTCAGTATTTTAGTTTTTATTTTAAATTATTATATATTAAGTAGTGTAACACATATAATTCCTTATTTTCTCACTTTTAACTGGTCTCAGCAGATGGTATGCATTAAAGATCCAGCTATTGCTGGCAGGCAGCTGAGCTTGGTTTTCTGCCGCAAGTCACATGTCTTGAACCAGGCAGCTTCACTGAAGGCTTTGTCACATGCCAGGGGCTCCGCAACTGAATCCAGCGGTTACTTTGGAATTGAGTAACACACCCTAATGCAAGCAGTAGTTCTTAACTGTTTTGGGAATGAACTGAACTGGTCTTTTTTCCTTCTTTAACTTTTTTTTTCAAGCACGGCAGTAGTGCAGTCTTCGCTATTACTGTTTCTGTTTTAGCTAAGGATTTTAAGTGCATTAAAATATGAAATGTAATTACAGAAATGAGTTTACAGTGCCTATTTTTACTTCCTTCGTATCTTTTTACATTGGCAAGCTGTAAAATCAGCTGAGTCACTTCATTAGAGTTTAAGGGATTAGCACTGGCAGGAGATTACTGCTGTAGCTATTTAAGAATTTTGTATCCTTAGGGATATTTCTGTTCCTCAAGAGGTGGGTGTGTGTGTAAAGGTTCAGAAGTGTGTCAGCATATGGAGTTATGCTGATTATAGTGCTGTAAATTCTGTAGTAATATAACTATACTGACAAACTTCCTTAGCTTTTTTTTGACATCAAGATAATTATGATATTTAGAAAATGTTTTTAGATCAAATATATTTTTTGCAGAGAAAGAATGCATATTAAATAATTTGTGTATTATGCTCTTTACAACCTAATAACTCATTTTAACACAGAAAGTATGAATATATTTTTAAAAATAGAAATCATACAGAATCAGCACTTTTTAATGCAGTTGACTTCTTGATGTCAGTACAGGAAACAGAGAATGCTCTAGTACCCTAATCTTCATAGATTATAATATATAAGGGAAATATTGATAAGGAATATTACCTCTTTTGGACAAACGTATCTTTCAGCAAGATCTTTGAAACATGGTGGGTGGAAAACTTAGAAGATAGTAATGACAGCAGCTCTTCTGGAAGTACAGGAATGAAGCTGGGTGGACAGTGAGAGCTACAAGACTTAGCGCAATTAGCAAGAACTCTAGTGTGGGTTGTAGAGTAACCTCATTAACTTGAAATCGGTCTTTCACTGAGGAGTAACAGAGTGATCTCATTAATTCACTAAGTAGTCCCTAATCGCTCTTCTAAAGTACACATTTGAAGTACTTTAGGAAGTGCCCAATGTGATATTAATACAGCTCCCTAGAATAAAAATCTAAAAAGACTTTCCTTTCATTTTCATGTTTATTAGAAGAAGGACCTAAATAGAAACCTGAACTTCTAATTGCCATTATTTTCTGATTTGAAAGAATAAACACTATTAAAGAAAAGTCACCACTATCTTTTTGCTTGTTTCACTGCATATAGGTCATTGTGAACAGTGATTCCTCACCTACAACTTCAGGAATTTTTATGTCGTACTTTCTTTTTTTTCTGAGATACATTATTTTTAGTTAATATATGGTCTGGATAAAAGCAACATGTGGACCCAGTTTTGATACTGGGATGATTTAGAAATTGTGCACTTAGCTTTTTTTTACCTTGGTAGGTGTTGATGCTAGCAATAATGGCAGGTTTATTGGTATATTTTTCTCTTGGAAATCAAAAGCATAATTTGTCAGTAGATGGAAGTGTACTAAAAGCTGACCATTGGTTGCCAGCCTGTCACATCAGTACATTCAGTGCTGTAGCTCTGACCTCAGTTTCTCTTCTATCCCAGGAAGTTTTGACAGCCTTGTTTTTCCCATGTTTACTAAGGATGAGTCCAGTGTTCAACCTTTGTCTGTTTTATGGACACTCCTGGAATGCTTTGATTTACTACCTGTCAAAATACATTTTACTTCTGAGCATAGCCATAGTTGGAACAGCAGTAAGGTCTATAATACTAAAGCACCCTAATCTTCCTCAGCCAATATTTGAAGCATTTTTAGGTCCTTTTGATCTTTTTTGGCCTGCCTAAGAAAGCCAGTAAGGATTTACCTTGGAATTATGTTGTGATAGTGATGCATGCATAACATGATGTATCTGATTCACTCTTTGGTTCCTGCTGGTGTTGACTGTATTTGCTTACTTGGTGCTTCAATAAAAAGAGGGGCTGGTCCTGAGGAGGTGCTGTACTTGGCCTGTTTGCTAGAATTGCTTCTAGGTAAGCAGTTGGTTTCTCTTCCCTCTGCTGCCTTTGCTTATGCTTTAGTGCCTTTACTTGGGATTGGATTGAGTGAAGACTCAAGGGCTACTCTGAAAAACCCATTTTCACAATTTTGAGGCATAAAGACCATCCACTGAATAAGGGCAATACTTTACCTCTCTTTTTATTGGTCAGATACCTGCACAGAGAAATCCTCAGTGGAGCTGCCTGAACGGAAGGGAGAGGTGTACTTTGGGCATTTGCTATATGGCTCCCATGGTGTTGCACCCCATCCCATTGTGGGGCTGGTGTTCCCACCTACCTCTGCTAGTTCTTTCTCTGGCAGTACTCATACAGGCACATTTCTTCTCCATGAGACAATGTAGAGCTGATGCTCATAGTTTCAACCACAGGAGACCCATGTCATCGCTTAGTGCAAATTTGGAGATTAAACTGATCACTATAAAGCTGACCAGTGTCCTTTTGTTTGTATGCAGTTACTGATAGAATAGTTAGCTGCAGTATAAAGACTGAAGTCCTTCAAAATGGCAGCTAGACAATTTTATTCTGTAATTGATTAGCCACCTGTTTGAGAAGATTGTGGCTGGAGCACCAGAGATGTGTCCATATATCCTTCTTGCCTGCTATCACAGGCTGAACTATTGATCTAGACTGTGTGTGAATGACAGAACTGGTAGTTCTGATTCTTGTTTTCAGGAATTTTACACACTGATAAGGTCTGAGGGAACTTCAACCAGCCAAAAGAATCTGAATTTATCTATATGGTCTGTGTGTGCTTGTGGGTGTAATCTGTATATCTCCAGAGGAGACTCCACAACCATTCTGCTTGTAATTGCCAAGTCACTCTCCATGACTCCATAAAAAGTCATTGCAATTCAAAGTTACTGGAAGGGAAAACATTGAACCCATCTATAAAGGTAGAAAGGAGGACCCTGGAAACTACCGCCCAGTCAGCCTCACCTCTGTGCCTGGGAAGGTCATGGAACAGATCCTCCTAGAAGCTGTGCTAAGGCACATGGTGAGCAGGGAGGTGGTTTGAGAGAGTCAGCACGGCTTCACCCAGGGCAAGCCCTGCCTGACTAACCCTGTGGCCTTCTGTGATGGGGTGGCTCTGTCAGTGCACAGGGGAAGGGCTACAGTTGTCATTTATCTGGACTTTTGTAAAGCCTTTGGCAGGCTTCCTCGTAACATCATTCTCTCTAAATTGGAGAGAGAAGGATTTGCTGGGTGAATTGTTAGATGGATTAGAAATTGGTTGAATGGTCACATGCCGAGGGTAGTGGTCAATAGCTCAGTGTCCTGATGGATATCAGTGACAAGTGGTATCCCTCAGCGATCTGTTTTGGGACCAGTGTTATTTAATATCTTGGTTAATGTCATAGACAGAGATTGAGTGCGCCCTCAGCAAATTTGCAGATGACACCAAGGTGAGTGGTGTAGCTGACACGCTTGAAGGGTGGGATACCTTTCAGGGGCATGAACAAGGTTGAGAAGTGGGCACATGGGATTCTCGTGAGTTTTAACAAGGTCAAGTGCTGGTGCTGCACTTGGGTGGGGGCAAACCTTGGTATCAACGCAGGCTGGGGATGGACAGATGCAGAGCAGCCCTGCCCAGAAGGACTTGGGGGTGCTGCTGGCGGAGAGGCTGGACATGACCCAGCCATGGGCACTCCCAGCCCAGAGAGCCAAGTGTGTCCTGGGCTGCATCCAAAGCAGCGTGGCCAGCAGGGCCAGGGAGGGGATTCTGCCCCTCTGCTCTGCGAGACCTGCAGTGCTGCATCAGGAAGGACATGGACCTGCTGGTATGACTCCAGATTAGGGCCATGGAGATTAGAGGGATGGAGCATCTCTCCTGTGAGGAAAGGCTGAGAAAACTGAGATTGTTCAGCCTGGAGAAGAGAAGACTTTGGGCTGACCTAATGATGGGCTTCCAATAGCTGAAGGGAACCTACAAGAAAGCTGGAGAGGGACTTTTTACAAGAGCATGTGGTGACCGGACGAGGTTACTGTAGTGGGTTGACCTTGGCTGGATGCTAGGCACGCACCAAAGCCACTCTGTTCCCCTCTGCCATTGGACAGGAGAACGAGAATATAATGAAGGGTTCATGGTTGAGATAAAGTGTGAGAGAGAGATCACTCATCAAATACTGTCATAGGAAAACCAAAGTTGAATTGGGAATATTAACTGAATTTATTACTAACAGTATCAAAGCAGAATAATGAGAAAGAAAATAAATCTTAAAAACACCTTTTCCTCTACCCTTTTTTCCTTCCCAATCTCCACTTCATCCCCCACCAGTAGTGCAGGGAGATGGGGAGTGGGGGTTGCAGTCAGTTCATCACTCCTTGTTCCTGCTGCTGCTCAGGAAGAAGAGTCCTTCCCCTGCTCCCGTGTGGGGTTCCTCCCATAGGTGATGGTCCTCCAGAAACTTCTCCAATGTGAGTCCATCCCATGGGCAACAATTCTCCACGAACTGCTGCAGTGTGGGTCACTCTTCCATGGGGTGCCGTCCTTCAGGCACAGCCTGCTCTGGCATGGGTTTCCCCTGGGTTTGCAGCCTTCTCTTGGTCATCCATCTGCTCCAGTTTGGGTCTCCTCCATGGGCTGCAGATGGAGCTCTGCATCCACATGGTCTTCCATGGGCTGCAGCACTTCCTGCCCCTTCTCCACCTTGGTGTCTGCAGAGCTGTTCCTCTCACATATTCTCACCCCGCTCTTCTCTGGCCACAATTACATCTGTACAATGACTTTTTTTCTTTTCCTTCTTAAATATGTTACCACAGAAGTGTTACTACCATTCCTGATTGACTCAGCCTTGGTGAGCAGCAGGGCCATCCTGGAGCCACCTGGCATTGGCTCTGCAGGACATGGGGGAAGCTTCTGGCAACTTCACAGAAGCCACCTTTGTAGCTCCCTCTGCTACCAAAACCTGGTCACACAAACCCAATATAGTTCCCCAGAGAAGCTTTGGATGCCTTATCCTTGGAAGTGTTCAAGGCAAGGTTGGGTGGAGCTGTGAGCAACCTGGTCTAGTAAAAGGTGTCCCTGCCCATGGTGGAAGAGGTGGAACTGAATGATCTTTAAGGTCCCTTTCAACTCAGGCATTCTATGATTCTGTGATGAAGCCTGGTTTTCTTACGGGAAGACAGGAAATCATTCCTCTAAGTCAGGAAACAAATGTACTGACATCAAGTGGAGATGGTTCTGTACCTGCTGATTGAAAAGGTGGTCTCTGATTAGTGTAGCTAGAGGTTCTGGCAGAAAGGTTAAAAAACTCTCAACCTGGACGCTTGTGCTAGAGAGCTGTGCTTTTATAAGGACAGCATTTCTGATACAGTGCACTGGCATTTGTGTGCTGACAAAGAATTCAATATAAATTATATGCTCTTCGTAAATTAGTATTTTAATGTGTCTGCTGGGTAATTGGCTCTGGTGGATAGGTGTTTTAAGGGCAGGAATTTAAATTTTTTAAATTTCCTTTTGAAATTTCCTTTTAAAAAAATACAGCTGAGTTCCTTTTGTGCTGTGTTTCTTTATGAACTTTTAATTCATAGAAAAAAATGTAAGTTTTAGATTTGCTAAATATGCCTTTTAACTTCTGCAGCTGTGTGGCCATCTAAGAAAAATGTTGTACTACTCTTGCTAGTATTAAAATAGACAGTGGAACTCCTTACCTTCCACTTGGTAATACATGTGTTGGTCTGCTTTGTTTGGGGCTTTTTAAGATTTGTGTTTATTGGATTTTTTTTCTTGCAATATAGTTTGAAGAACATTGTTCCTAAGTGTTTTAGTGATCTGCCTGGTGTTGCATAAAAGTCAATATAAAAGATCCAACACCAAAATCCTTGAATACATTGTCTGCTTTAAATTTTATCTACTGAAATGCTTCTTGTGTCAGCATGTGGTGATCATCTAATAATGTACAAATTTTGGACCTTTTTTGTCCCCCAGTGGATAATGTCTAAAATGCAAAGTTACTGTATAAACCCTTCTTAAAGATGTAGAATTAAATAACAAATTCCTTAAGAACAACAGAAAGTATAGGCTGGATAGGCCAGTATAAATTTTACATATGTGATTGAGCTTTATTGAAGCTTCACTTATTAATTTGTCATTAAGTATTGTTGGGTAATGTATTTATTTTTCGTGCAGCGTTATTAGTTACTTCATAAAGCATGGTAAGATCTTGAAGGAAACTATTAGCATTTTGCTGTCCCAGGATTTGGTGTGTTTGTGTGAGTCATTGCATAGCAGATGGGATACTGAATGACCTCTGAGTCTTCAGAATGATTCATCAACAAGTACTTCACCTGTCTTCCAGACTAAAAAACATGTTGTTATTCTTTCTTTTTTGGATTTAGAAAAGTTTTAGGCCATCTTTTGAAAACCAAAACGCTACTTGAAGGAAAAGTTGCAATATTTGCTTCCTGTAGATTTAGTCTGGTCTCTTAAATCTTGGGTTGAGGTATCTACTGTTTTGACTACTGTCACAGCATATATCCCCTTCACTTAATTACCCACCATCACCTTGGAAGTCTTTTACCACTGTGGTGAGCCATCATAATCCTAAGTTATGCTAAATATGCTGTTGGAAGACAAATTGACTTAAAAATATAGCTCCATGTCTTAGAACTTTTGATCCAAATCGGTCTTATCCACAGCTGTTCTAATAATGAGAAGTATTATTTCAGTTTATATTCTATAATGTCTGAGGAGTAGAAGGTGGACCATTGCAGCTTGCTTTTTTTGTTTTGAAGTTTTGGGGATTGTCTTCACCATTTTTGCATATGGAAATGAGGCTAACAATAAAGAGGAGAGCCAGAGGCTAACTGAGAAATGGATGTGGAGAGAAAATGCAATAGATGCAAACGACGTTAATTAAATATGTTCTCAGTGTGATTAAGAGGAAAAAATGAGGCAGCGGATAGGAGAGGAGACTGAAATAGCACAAAAAGACAAGGGAAATAACGTAGGGAGAAGGACCACTCAAAATCAAATTGTGTATTAAACCCAAAATGTTTAGTCTTTGGATATAAAATTTCATGGTTAAGTAGCTAGTAATCATCATGAACCTCGAAGCACTGTTAAGAAAATATGCATTCTGTTTGGTGATATGAGGTTAATTCCTTGGAAAAAACCCCAAAAGATAAATTTTTGCCCTGTATGATGGTAAAATTTCAAGAGTATCTTTTTCTGCTGACTTCTTAATGCAACATCTTTTCAGATTACCTGTTTGAATTTTCATGTGTGTATGAGATGCAATGTTTTAAGTGAATGTTCTGAACCAACTGTGAAGAAGTTGAGCAAATGATATGTGCATGGAAAGCATTAACATGGAATTGTATGAAACTGCTTGATGTAGAGAAGTGTGCACAGCATAGTAGTAATGTGTTGTGATTTTTTTCCTGCAGATGCCCTCCTCGAACTTTTTTGCCAGCACTGTGCAAAATTTTTCTTGATGAAAGTGCTCCAGACAATGTACTGGAAGTAACAGCTCGTGCCATAACGTATTACCTGGATGTATCGGCTGAATGCACCCGTAGGATTGTGGGAGTGGATGGAGCTATCAAAGCACTTTGTAATCGTTTAGTAGTTGTTGAACTTAACAACAGAACGAGCAGAGATTTGGCTGAGCAATGTGTGAAGGTAAGTATACTTAAAAACATCTTGTTTTTAAGAAGGAGTTGGATAATTTGCTATTTCCAAAAAGCATACTCATATTCCAATCCTATTTTTTTAATTAAAATGTGATGTAAAAACATAGCTGACCCTACTGCTTGTCCTTACTGTCAGTCTGGTGCTCTTCACAGCTCAATCGTCTTTAAAAAAAAGTATAGAAATGGAAACAAAAAATATTAGAAGAAATTTCCTGTGTATCTTGTATGACTAGAATGCTACTAGAATTTCTTCTAGTAGCAATTCTTAATTTATTTGAATTTTTTAGCAATTCAAATAAATTAAGAATTGCTTCAGATACAGATAAATTACCTGCTGTAAAAAAATTGTCTGCTGCCTCTTCAGTAGCACTAGATATAGCTCCCTCGCATCCTTGGGAAGTTTATAGAGAAATTCAGAAGACCCTTACAATCTTTCATTTAAGGCATAACTCATGGCCATGTGGTAACATATAGTTGGAGTTCTTGATTTCCATGGCATCAGAATTTATGCATGTGTTTCCTATTTACTATTTCTAATTGACTCAGAAGTGCTTCACTGTGGTAACAGTGCTCTTACAAGTTTCAAAACTCTCAGCTGTGTATTTGTCCCAGGATGAGAGATTATTGCCTGTCTTCATGAACACCTATTATGACCATGCCTTTGGGGGATGCTCTTGTATTGGCTCACATATCTTTGAAGAAAGCTGTAACTACTATCTGGTAGAGTACTGGAGGCTTTGGCCCCTTCTGGGTGTTAAGGAAGAGTGGGGTTTTTCCTTTTTCCCGTTATTTAATTTCTTAAGCAGTTCTGTAGATGAATCTAAGTATCTGACTATAGATAGAAATAACTGACTTTTTGTGTGTACTTCATTCAAATTAAATTTCTTTTTGGCATAGGTGTTAGAATTAATCTGTACCCGTGAGTCAGGAGCTGTGTTTGAAGCTGGAGGGTTGAACTGTGTTCTGACATTCATTCGTGACAGTGGACACCTTGTTCATAAAGATACTTTGCATTCAGCTATGGCTGTAGTATCCAGACTCTGTGGCAAAATGGAGCCTCAGGATTCTTCATTAGAGATCTGTGTGGAATCACTGTCTAGTTTATTAAAACACGAAGACCATCAGGTAATGTAATAGTTGGCTCAATGTACTGTGAATTTAACTTTCAGTATGTTTAATAAAGGAATGACTAGGTAACTTTATACAGCCTCCCTAACTGTATGTTTACATAGAAGTTGTTATATTTGGGTATTACGATTGTTTCCTTTATAGTTGTAATACTAAGAGAATAAAAACACTGCTTAGCGTTTGGCTCCAAGTGCTGGTGTTTGAATATAGTCTTATTTGACCTCTGCAAACTGTATTGAAAAATATCCTGTAACTTTTTCCAGTGCATTTTGAGGCAGTTTCTGAAGTATTTACTGTTCTATGACTGTGCCTCAATCACTATAAAATTGAGCATAAGTAAGAGGCAAAAAAAGAATTTGGTTTGTGTTTGTTTTGCCAAGCTAAGAGAAGCAATGAAACCATCCTTAGTCAATGCTATAGTATTACACTGGAAGCCAGCTTAAATGATACTAGTAGAAATGCTGCTCCACTTCTTTGCTGCAATTTTACTAATTTGAGATGAAGTAGTCCTTGTCAAATCTTGAAAATTAATTCCAGAGGAATTATCTTTCTACTAGTAGAATCTTGTATATATCATATGAATGCTCTGGAATAGCCATTTAGCCAAACAGTTGCTGTAGCTTGGCCAGACTTCTTGTCCATACTCAGAACTGAGTCCCCATTTCAGTCTGACCTCTGTCCTCATTCCTTTCTCTATGTGCACAGATCCAGCCTCCAGTGTGGTTTATTAAGCACATTTGGGAAACTAAATCTTTCTGCCTGTGAGATAATTTTTTTTAAAACATATTTTTAGATCTTAAAAATTTTCAGGGGGCTGACATACACTAGCCATTTCAGAACAAGCTATCATTTTTTTAGCCATTAAATAATTTTATTAGTACACTAATCATCTGAGGCAAGGTAATCTTGAAATTAAAACCGTTAAGTCTTTAGTATTTTAATTATTTCCTAATTTATAAGGTGTTAGAGAAAAACAGTTGCTGGGGCTGTTGGAGATGCGAATTAGAGAGTTCAAATTAATTTGATTTTAATTGTTCAGAAGTTAAGCTTAAAGATAAGCATGCTTAAGATGGGACCCAGATGATAGAAAATAAATCCGTACTGGTATCCTTGAAAATAGGTTATGCATGAAACAAGCCTCAGGATTACAGTGGATGTTGGATGTGTATTATGGATTTGTCCAGTAATGTCCCTTTTCGAGTTTGTTGCTCCCTACTTTGTCCTTGCTCCCTATCTTGTCCTTTTACACTGTTGGGGTTGATCACTTGTTGTGTGGGCTGCCAGTTAGTAATACCACTTGATGGATAAGTTCAGACCAGATGAATGTGGCCCCAAGAGCAGCCTATCTATAATTTTGGGGTTTTAACTTTTGTATTACACTTGCAGTTTGGAAGAAGAAATTAAATACTTTCCAGGTACTCTTTTGCTTTGTAAATTGATGCCATTAATGCAGTGTGTTAAACAAGTGAACGTTCTCTGACAGCTGCTAAGGTAGAGATCTATGGAGTGTTTGCAAATTACATAAAGATTGGCAGAATTGTTTATCCGTGTTGTCAGAGAATTGGAGCAAGATGCCAGAGGACATGAACAGTGACCACTACACATTTAAGAAAAGAATCCAGTGTAAAAGAGTACTGATAATGCAGAATGTTTGGCATGTACAGACCATATAAGAAGTCTGCAAACTTAATGAAGATTTTTGTCTTCATGAAATCTGACTAATACTGCAGTCTTGTTCTGTGTGTTGATGAGTAACTGTCTTGAAGTCCTTGGTCTGTGATAGCAGACAGTTGTTTTGAAAATGGACTGCTGAGTTGACATTTTAGGGAGTAAGAACTGTAGTGATTCAGAGTTTGGTTAGAGAATAGTTATTGTGGGGGTTTTTCTACCATTTCTTGACATCTGTCTGGTTTGCTACTGCACATCTTTAAAGGCAAATGTGCCTGAAGCAAGTTATCGCCATAGGCCGGTGCAAACCTCCTGATCTGAAAGACTGAGACACTTCTAGTATATAGGTAGAGAGACGTTACAAGCAGAACCTTCCTTTATATTCAGTATTGACATGAAAAGATGTTGGATTCTTTCCTGGACAGTTGGCCAGCAGTATTTTTTTGCTGGATTGTTAAGAGGATCATCAGTAAGCCTTGTTTCTACAGTGTCATTGGGGTTTTTTTGTGCGATTCGTAGGTTGGATTTTTTTCCTCCCTTTAATAACAAACCTAAATTTAGAAGTTTGTATTTTATTGTCATAAAAATTTTTGCATGTCCCTGTGTCAGGTGGTCAGTCTGAAGTTATCCAAGGGTAAAATTTGCTTTTCCCAGTTTGTCCTATTTTTAGGCTTGGTCCAATTGAAAACTTTCTTGTGCTTAAGAGAAATATGCAGACCTTTAAATATAACTGGAACAATCAAGTTTCATGGGCAAATCAAGTTCTTGTATGTGTCCTGTATTCTTGTGGATATCCCCTTAGCATCTTCTCATCTTAAGTAAAAGATATTTCATCGGTTTTTCTTGCACATCTTTCTTAGGTTTCAGATGGAGCTTTGAGATGCTTTGCTTCATTAGCTGACAGATTCACACGGCGTGGAGTTGACCCAGCCCCATTAGCTAAACATGGATTAACTGAGGAGTTGTTATCTCGCATGGCAGCTGCTGGTGGGACGGCCTCAGGACCATCTTCAGCTTGCAAACCTGGACGGAGTAGCACTGGAGCACCCTCTACAGCTGCAGACTCTAAATTAAGTAATCAGGTGTCAACTATTGTAAGCCTGTTGTCAACCCTGTGTAGAGGCTCTCCAGTAGTAACACATGTAAGAAATCCTTTTACATTACAGCTTTTTGTTTTTATGGGGCTTTTCCCTTTGTATACTTCAATATATGCAAGATTTATGTTGCTATTTTGTAGATAGATATACATATTTATAGATCTTATTTCTATATATACACACACATATGTGCACACACATGTACATGTAAGTTATTTTTAAAGAGGGGCAAAAAGGAAGCATTTCATATGGGAATGAAACCCAATTCTGAAAGTATTTTCTAAAGCCCTGTATATTTTTTATTGTTCAGACTTTTAATTATTTCCAGGATCTCCTAAGATCTGAACTTCCAGATTCTATAGAAAGTGCGTTGCAGGGTGACGAGAGATGTGTACTGGATACCATGCGGTTAGTAGATCTTCTTTTGGTGCTACTGTTTGAAGGCAGAAAAGCCCTGCCAAAATCTAGTGCTGGATCTACAGGCAGAATCCCAGGATTGCGAAGACTGGATAGTTCTGGGGAACGTTCTCATCGGCAACTGATAGATTGCATCCGTAGTAAGGATACTGATGCACTAATAGATGCAATCGACACAGGAGGTAAGCAGAAATACTCCGAGAAAGAAAATGAGATGCTGGCTTTATCTTTGATTTTTATAATCAGAGGTGTCATAAGAAATGCTTAGATAGGTCATTGAAAATCATTATATACAAATTTGCTTACCTTGTTAAATACTCGATAGGTCATGTTAGTAATCATATCTATGCCATCTTTTTTTTATTGCACTTAAGAGCATAAATGCTTCTCTAGAATTATTGAGCACGCTTAATTTTTTTAAGACCTCTTTTTTATTTAAAGAATACTGTTGAACTTTGGTTTATAGTTGTAGGAACTTTAACTATTTTGTTTAATTTTATCTTTCAGCTTTTGAAGTAAATTTTATGGATGATGTAGGACAAACTCTTTTAAACTGGGCCTCAGCTTTTGGAACTCAGGAAATGGTAAATTGATTTATAGACCCTTAAGAAGTTGCATTATTTATGCAAAGGAAGATTAAAAAAACTATTTTCCTTTTTCTTGTCTAACAGGTAGAATTCCTCTGTGAAAGAGGTGCTGATGTTAACAGAGGTCAGAGGTCATCTTCCTTACATTATGCAGCATGTTTTGGAAGACCTCAGGTAGCAAAGGTATGATTTAAGCTGACCCTTAAAAAGCATTACCTGCTGACTTCTCATCTTGTTCTGTTCAAAATTTCTTCAATGCAATATGCTGGACACATGTGCTGTCAAATATTTACATATTCTTTACAATATTTATCAAAACACAGATTTTTCATTTTACGGCAGTAGGACAGTAATGAATTAAAGTAGTTTATAATAGCTCTACAGGTATAAAAAGCACAGAGTACTTACAAGCATGAGAAGACTGTAGGAGTGATGTATGAAAACCACATTTGCTACTTTGGAAGAAGAAATCCTGATTTTTTTCATACATAAAAATATTTGTTCTCAGACTCTCTTACGACATGGTGCAAATCCTGATTTGAGAGATGAAGATGGGAAAACTCCTCTAGACAAAGCTCGGGAAAGGGGGCACAGTGAAGTAGTAGCTATTCTTCAGTCTCCAGGTGAGTGCAATATTTAAGTCCATAACACTTGCTATAGTAGAAATGCTGATACATGTTAAGTTATGTGTTTTTTAGAATTTTACTCTATTAAGGTTATTAAAAAAAAATGGTGACCTATCTTCCTTAACCCATAAAGTATGCATAAAAATGCTAGTATTTTAAGATGTTGTTAAGTGAAGGGAATTGCCAGAGAAATAACTTAGTGAACAGGTATGATCAGGTCCATTTGTCCTGCTCTTCAGCTGTGGGACCAGGCTAGACTGGGGTTTTGTTGTAGATTCAGAGTGTGTCGGGCTTGGTAGCTTCTCTGGCATCTTTTCTTTCTGCATGGAAACTGCACTTTCCCTGTTCCTGAGAATTCTGGTGTCACAGGTAATACTTGCTATTAAATACTTCTATTCAAGAAGTCATTCATGTGTAAATTTATATTTTTAAGAATACATGCTCAGGTTCAGATACTTGGATGTTAGTAAAGCAAACTTGGATGTTTTGAAGGGGTTTTTGTTTGGTTTCTTGATTTTTGCAATTGAATGTATTGAGCAAAAAAAAAATTTTTAGGGGATTGGATGTGTCCTGTCAACAAAGGGGATGAGAAGAAAAAGAAGGATGCAAACAAGGATGAGGAAGAATGTAATGAACCCAAAGGAGATCCAGAAATGGCACCCATATACTTGAAAAGACTATTACCTGTGTTTGCACAAACATTTCAACAAACTATGTTGCCTTCGATAAGGTAATATTATCATGAGAGAGAATTTCTTAATACATGCTTAAAAAAGCCAAAGTAAATCTAAAAGTTTAAAGTAATGCTAGTGACAATGTATGTTTGAATGGAAATGGTTGTTTAGAAAGTGTTGCAAGAGTGATTTTTACTCAGCATTTTAAGCAGCATTTTTTTCCTTTCTGGTGATATGTTGGAAAAAGACTGGTTAGTCATGGGAGAGCAAAGCATACTCTTGACTATAGCAGCATGATGAAAGAATGCTATGTTCACATTGTATGTTATGTACACTATGCATCAGGGTTTGGTTACAGCTGTTTGTAGCCACTGTAATGAAAGTTGTAATTTCGTAGAGGAAAACTAATAAAATGATATCAAGATACATTCATTGGAAAATCAGCAAGACTAGAAAAAGCTATTTTAGAAGGTTTTAGAAGACGTATTTAAAGGTGTATTAACTGGAGAGGATGCTGCTTGTAATTCTGTTGAATTGCAAAAATGTAGTCTAATTTATTACTTCAAAGGGAGTATGTGCAGCGCATAATGGTTGTGATGAATTGCATCTGATCATAACCTCTTAGCCTTTTACACTACGATTATGACATTTATTCCTATCTCTTATTTATGTTCCCAGGGTTTTGGAACTTTGGTACTTTGGATGAAAAATGCAAGATAAGAAAGGCTTCTAGTGAAGACAGGCTCCATATGAGCTGATGATAGAAAGCTTAAACTAGGTCATTTTAACTAAAAGAAATAAGGAGCTACGTTAACAGTCTATGCATGATTAATTGTTGTTGCAGATTGTGCAAAGAAGTAGCTGGCTCTCTACTTGAAAGTTATCTTTATGAATCAGAAAAATTGTGTTTTTGGAAGTCAGTCAAAAAATTAATCTATAACCCTACAGGAGTGATTTGCTTTCAGATTAATTATGGTTCTTAGTGTGGAAAGCGGCATGATCTAATAATATGTTTAAAGTTAAAAGTTATAGGGATGTCAAAACATGTGAAATACTTGACTAAAATGAAAGGCTGAGTACCTCTGAGGGTGACGAAGTGTACAGAAGTGAATTGCCAGCGTTAAAAGTGGATAAAGAAAAGATACAGAACAGGCTTACCTAGGAAAGGGTGGAAGACAAAGGTATATGTTAGACTGGTAGTGCTGTAGAATCAAAAAAATACCTGAAGTGCATTATTCTTAAAGATAATCTAGGACTTAGTAACAATAACTAATTTTGGTACCAATAACAAGAACTGAAACAGATTAAATTTCTTGTGTTTTGAAAACATGCATAAATAGCGTACAAAAGAAGTCTTATCTTGAACCCTTTTTTTTCCTTTGATTATTGCTTGCTTTATCACTGTAAGAACCCTTTTTTTTTTCCTATAATCTTTTAAAGGAAAGCAAGTCTTGCGCTCATTAGAAAAATGATACATTTTTGTTCTGAGGCGCTGCTGAAAGAGGTTTGTGACTCTGATGCTGGCCACAACCTGCCCACAATACTGGTTGAGATAACAGCTACCGTGCTTGATCAAGAGGTAGGAAGAATGAAAATGTTATCCTTTATGAAACCAGTACAAAAAAGGGAATTATACTCATTGATTCCATGTATTTGTCAATAAATAACCCTAAAACTTTTACAGTGTCCATCTGCGACCACGTGTGCAGCTCAGTGTGTAAAGTAACAAGATCTCCTTTGCTATTTTCTTTTCATCCCAATGTATTACAGGATGATGATGATGGCCATTTGTTAGCCTTGCAAATCATAAGGGATTTAGTGGATAAAGGTGGTGATCTTTTTCTAGACCAGCTGGCTAGACTTGGTGTAATTAGTAAAGTGTCAACTTTGGCGGGGCCGTCATCTGATGATGAAAATGAAGAGGAGTCTAAACCTGAGAAGGTAAGTGTATGGAACTGATTTATTAGCTTTATTTATTACTGTAAAACTGACACTTCTAGTAAAATGTTCATTGTTACAAAAATTGCCAGGGCAAGGCAGATAGGATATTAAATTAATGGTTATTTTATACCACTTGTTTTAATAGTTGTCTTCTCTACCTGCATTTTCTGTTAGCATATTATTATCTGCTGAGTTCTCCTATTCATACTTCCTTGTGGTCAAGTTGTTTGACGCTGAATTTTGTCTAGTGTTTGGAAAATGACTGGTAAACAAAATGAATCCTTCCTAAAGTATTTGTGTCAAAAGTGTATATCTTTTGATGTTCATGATGCATGAAATAATTCCAGATGTTTTAAATGTTGTTATCAAATATATTAAATATATAAAAAAGAAAATAATTTTCTGCTTAATGAAAGCCATAAGTGCATATTGAAGTTTTTTATCAATTTTCAAGTCTTATTGCCAGTCAGATGAACTGAATGGATAACAGGCTTCTTCTGTTACCAATTTAATTAAATTTATAGCTAATTCTTAACCGCACAGTTCAACTTTTTTACTGTGGGATTTGGGTTTTCTGGGGTTTCTTGGGAGGGGCACTTGTTTTTGTTTTTTAGTGTTTAGATATTAAAAGTCATATGGACATGGACCTAGATAACCAGTCATTCGTGGCCCTACCTGAGCAGGGGTTTAGACTAGATGGCCTCTAGAGGTTTCGATTAGATGGCCTCTACAGGTTTCTTCCAACCTCAATAATTCTGTGATTCTTTTCTCACAATTTGGGTTTTGAGCAGAGGTGGATGTTGCAAGCAGTAGGCCGTTGTTATTGTTGAGTAGATAAAGCTGTATGTGAAAGGAAACTTCTAAGAAGTGTGTTATTCTATTAAAGAATACTTTTAGGATATGTTTTACAGACAGACGTAGTATGGTTCCTACACTTTTGATTTGAATAATTTTTCTCTGCTAAAGAGAGAGAGTCTCCTCCTTTTAAGAATGTCTGTGATTTTTTCTGTTGGGGATTTTTGGTTGTTTGGGGTTCCTTTTCTATTTTTTTTTTTTTTAATGGATTGGAGATTTTTTGGGGGTTCTTGTTATTGCTTACTACAATGTTATTACAGGAGGATGAACCACAGGAGGATGCTAAAGAACTGCAGCAGGGTAAACCGTACCATTGGAGAGACTGGTCAATCATTAGGGGAAGGGACTGCCTGTATATCTGGAGTGATGCTGCTGCCCTGGAGCTATCTAATGGTAGCAATGGATGGTTCAGATTTATTTTGGATGGAAAGCTGGCCACAATGTATTCCAGTGGGAGCCCTGAAGGAGGATCCGATAGCTCAGGTAGACTTTTTGCAATTCAAGTCCAGTTTAAGTTTTGAGACTGTTACATTTGTTTATATAATTTGATTTGAGCTATTTTGTTTTGCAGGAATTGGCTTACTAAATAGTAGAGGATGTAAACAGGTGGAAGGTGGTCAGTTAATTGTGATGCATTTTATCAGATAGCATGTGGCCATAACTTGACTTTCTTGGTGAATTGTGTTAAGTAAACATCTTGCCAGTAAAAGCCTATTAACTTTTTGTTTTGATTCTTCTCCATGCATACTTAATTTTTTCACCCCAGTCATTAAAAGCACTTTGTAGTGGCCATCCCAGGAAAAGCAGGTTGAAATGGTGATTTGTTGTTTGCTTCTAGCTAGCAGAATGAATTTGCATGTGTTTGAAGACAAAGTAATGGAAAGTTTCTCATTGAGATTGGGAAACAAATTACAGTGTCTTAATTGTTTGTTGGAGAGAGGATAAGGGAACAGACCTTATGCACTGGCAATGCACAGCTGGTTCTGATTTTCTGTACAGAATACAGAACTTGTTCTGGATGCAGAAACAACCCTCCTTTTATTGTTTGATCTTTTTTTGCAGCAGTTCATGCATTTATGAACCTGCAGACATAAAATGCTTTGCAATATTATTATGTTTTTCAATGAGCCATTGAGTGAAATAACAGAACATATTATGATTCAGGATGGAAATGAAGTGCTAATGACTTCATGCATCAAGTTTGGGGCAAGAAGACAAAATGCAATATAGTGTTTCTGATTATAATGCAGCTGGAAACCACTTACAGATTTATTGCTTTTTTTGGGTCAGAAAATGTGTCTTTGCATTCTTTTTAATAAGGTTAATGCCTTAAAAGTCCTGTGTTGAGATACTTATTTATCATACAATACAATTTTAAGAATATTCATGAAGATAATATTTTAAATTCTCATAGCCCCTGGATGCCAAACTTTTTACTTTTTGCTGCCGAATGGTATGGACAAGGGGAGGAGACTTTGTATGAGTGGAATGGTGACAGCTCAGATGAATTTGGAATGAAGAGGACTTAAAAGAGAAGTCAGATTGAGCATTTAAGATGTTACTTCAAGTCAGTCTTCTGGAAAAGATTGAATAAATCCCAAGTTTTTTAACAAGATACCTAGTCTAAATGTCATGAGGGGAAGGGAGTTAAATGTAGGATTAAATGAAGCTTCTTGCAATATGTAGTCAAATAGACATCTACTAAGATTGCTGATGTTGCAGTGTAATTTGCCTGAACTTTAACCATGAGTTCTAAGCATGTGCAGCAGCCTTTTTTACTGAAAAAAATTAATATTTGTTAACTAAAATGACTACAGTTCAGTGTAGATTCAGAACAGTGTCTTTAAATCCTGAACTGTACTATATGTTCTGCTGTCCTAAATCATTACTGATTAATCTTGTGGTATACTTTTTAGTAACTTCACAACTGGCAAGAATATAGAGGGTTGAGTAGTGAAATCTGTTAGCGTGTATTGCATGATGAAAGTTGGGGTGATATACACAGTGATATACACTGTGAACATTTTGGAAGGTCTGTACTCACCCCTCTCCACATTAACTCTATACTTGTTTTGTTTGAATTTTTAGAAAAAAAAATTCAATGCAAAAATTGAAATTCAATGGTAATTCTGAAGCCTTAAGTAAGTCTCAAAATTCTGTCCGAGGGAACCTGAAATTATTCCCAAACGTGTAGAAATATAGTACTTTCAGTGCAACATGCTATATAATAAATTTATTAAAATGTAATTTTGGAGATCTGAAAACCTTTAATTAACAGAGTTTTCATCTTGCATATCAAATCTCAGTTATTTTTATAAGCCTTCTCTGTGTATGCTATGAAATTTAACCAATAAAAAATGTTGTGCCTTGAGTGCATATTTATTTTTGCATTATTTTGTATTATAAAAAAAGGGCAGATTTAAAAAGCCTAGATCTTGTCATTACAGCAAAATGCAAACAGCAGTCTTTGATTAGGTGTTTCCATGTTTACTTTAAATGGAATTTTTGAAGTTATATACTCAGACTTTTAATGATTAAAATACAAATATATAATTTAATAAAAGCTGATATTTTTTGGAGTAATTCTTAAAATATTATATTTCTGAAAACCCACCTTTGAGAATAGTTCATGCTGGCTGTTCTGAGACCTCTTTTTCAAAGACTAAAAATTTATACTGAATTTCTTTGATCTTCCTATTATAATTGTAATGATGAATTAATACATCTGAATTGCATCTTTCAGAAAGAGTTGCATTGTTGCATTGCAGCTTTCATGCGACTATAGAATAATCACTGTTGAAGTACAGAAATATACTACACTGAAATTTAGGACACTTAATAAAGACCCTTAATTTCAAACTTAATTTTGCATTGAATGTACTCAGTTGTTTTGCTCTTGGAAAAAAAAATAAGCTACGTAATGATGGAAGCAGTTGTTGGAAAAAAACAAATTTGTTTCTTTTTAAATAGAAAGTAGGAGTGAGTTCCTTGAGAAGTTGCAGAGGGCTCGAAGCCAAGTAAAACCATCTACCACAAGCCAGCCAATTTTATCAACACCAGGGCCAACTAAACTCACTGTAGGAAACTGGTCACTGACCTGTTTAAAGGAAGGAGAAATTGCTATTCACAACTCTGATGGTCAGCAAGCTACAATACTGAAAGAAGACCTGCCAGGCTTTGTGTTTGAATCCAACAGAGGAACAAAGCATTCATTTACAGCTGAAACTTCCTTGGGTAAGTATGTAGGTATGTGTTATGTGCAGGTAGGAACAAGTGTATATGAGATAGTTTTATTTGTTGCTTTTCGTAGCTATGAGAAAATGTGACTTTTCTAAAATATATGTTGCAGGGTCAGAGTTTGTGACTGGCTGGACAGGCAAAAGAGGAAGAAAACTGAAATCTAAACTGGAGAAGACAAAGCAAAAGGTTAGCGAGCACTTGTAAATTTTACATTTAGAATTTAATTGAGTTTGTTTTATATTATAATATTCTTACGAAGGTGTAGTTTCCTCTAAGAGGATTAAAATCTCTGATTTCAACTAGATAGAATTTTATGTGAGACTTGAAAGGGAAAACATCAATCAGAAGAAAGCACTTCTTTGGGTGATTTTATCCAACAGTCTTAGTAAACTCTGTGCTCCTTTAGAGGAAAATAAATGAAAAAAAAATGTATGAAAATCCCATCTTCCTGACTTGCATTTATATAATTCTTTAGGTTTTGTGGTTTGTTTTTTTGTCTTTATGCTACAAGAAAAGATGTTACAATCGATAGTACAGTTGTTTCAGAGGCATATAAGACTTCTGTTCATCTAGGTACTAATTTCAGTCTAAATATCGTGGCGGGGTGCTGGAAGTAAAGAGTCTGTACTGTTAAAAGTTCTGGTAGTGACACAAAATGAGTAAACATCCTCATTTTAGATATCTTTAAAATTCTTCTTTCTCCTCAAGATGAAGGGGTAGAAAGAGGAACTAGGAAATCAAGTATCAAGCTCTTTACAAAAAACCTACAAAATAACAGTACATTTTGTGATCCACTTATGCCAATCTTTAGGCTAATCTTTAGTCTTGAACTGTCTTGCAGTTTCTAACAGTGCAGCCAATATATTCTGTACCTTAAATTTGCAGCATTTAAGAAGGTATAACTTAGGAAATGTGACACTAAATTGAAAGTTGAAATACTGTGTGTGGATGATAATAGGTAGGATGATAAAAGAAAGTGCTCTCTTATACCTAAGATTGCACTGTGTAGTGCTGAAGCTTCTGTAATGTATTGTTGTAGCTCATAGAATGATAGTGAAAAGGAAAGATTTTTGGGGAAATTTCCTACAAAAGAAAGATGTTGTTTAATAAGAACATATTTAATCAGTGTGAAGCATACTTTGTAGAAAGAGTAATTCTTACTATAAAAGGTTGTATAGGTGGTGCCTGTGAGAGGCTACCTGGAACAGAGAGCCTAGGCAATAAAAGTAGGTATTTATTAAAAGGCCTCCAAAGGATACACCTTAGGCAGTACAAGAGCTTGGCCGTGGCTCTACCCAAGAGGGACCCAAGATGGATGCCCAGTCACGAGTTTTCACACTTCTGTAAGTTTTGGTCCATTTAGATATTGTAGTTAATTGTCCAATTACAGTTTCAGGTTATGAAGTCCCATTCTCCTAGATTGCTTCGCCATTGTTTACACTTTTTGGCCCAAACCTGAAACAGTGTCCTTGGTTCTCAGACTGGAAAAGGATTGTTTTGTCCAACTAAACTTTGAAGAGAACTTGCTGACACTTAATATGACGTTCAGAGTTACACCCTAAAGCAGTACAGAATCTGAAAAATATGAAAGCTAAGACTTGAGGCATCATAGGGATTTTGTGTGAATTTGTTTAAGGAATGCTGATAGAGCATTCAGAAGCCGTATTAAACCTGCTTAAGTTTACGTTTAAAGAGATTACCTTTTCCGTGATACGCTTCTTAAGAAAGATTGGTGGATTGAGAATCATACCTGTTCCTACTATTCTTTATGCTGTAACTTAGTACATGATGGTAAATTTCATTTCTGTCAGTAAGATTTTGTGTATTTCCATTTATTTCTCCTGTACCTTTTTTGCTTTTCATGACCTTTGCCATTTCATGATGCACATGGGTTTTTATTCTTCCCTTTTTGTCTGCCTGTTGTGGGCTTACTGCACCCTTGGCTTTTTTTAAAGTATCTGGGAGGGAGCCTTGTTACTGTAAGGTCTGGCTTACGATTATCAAAATCCATTTGTAGGTACGCACTATGGCAAGAGATTTATATGATGATCATTTTAAAGCAGTTGAAAGTATGCCTCGAGGAGTAGTTGTAACACTGAGGAACATAGCAACACAGTTAGAGTCTGCATGGGAACTTCATGCCAACAGGCAGGTGAGTGTATTTCCACTGATGTCACACATTAAAAATAAAGGAAATCAGATAATGTTCAGACTAGTCTGTCGTGATGTGAAGAAGAGTCATAGCATGTCTGCAATGCGGGGAGTTTTAGTACATGTATTACTTAGGTACTTTCCTAGGACGTTGTTTTTCAACTGAAGCAAGTGGACAGATTACTTTGATTCATGATAATCATCTTTTTGTCTTTCAGTGCATTGAGGGAGAAAATACTTGGAGAGATTTAATGAAGACTGCTCTGGAAAACTTAATTGTACTGTTGAAGGATGAGAATACTATTTCTCCATATGAAATGTGCAGTAGTGGCTTAGTTCAATCACTGCTGACAGTTTTAAACAATGTGAGTTTATTGACATAAGTGTTTAAAGAAAAGCTTCCTAAAAACTGAAGTTAAGGCATGTGCTGTAATTTAAAAGATCCTTTATAAATCTGTCTTTTTCCTGTCTTGGTGAAAATTGGGCAGACTTGCTCCAGTTACTCGTCTACCTATTGAAGATAAGTTATCACAAGAGATTACTTTAGTGTGAATGGGCCTTCAAAATCTATAAATCAACTCTGTTCAGTTCTAGTGGCTGATGATTAGCTTTTCACATACAGACTTTAAATAGGGATTTCACTGAGACTACACAGATGTTTTCGCCTGTATAAAAATAAGTTATATTAAGTATAACTCTTTTTTTTTTCCTCTTAGAATGTTGATTTGGATGTGAAACAAGATTGTAGTCAACTGGTAGAGAGGATAAACGTTTTCAAAACAGCATTCAGTGAAAATGAGGATGATGAAAGGTAAAAATAATACCAAACCAAGACAATTCCCCTTTGAAACAGTAAAGCAATATGGTATGTTTGAAATAATTTAAAGACAAAGTACCTGTTCTTTCCATTTCAATGGAATAGAAAATTGATCTTAAAAGACAGCATCTAATATTGAAGTAGCAATTCAAAATTTTTATCTCTAAGAGTCAACCTATAGAACATCTATTGACAAAATAAAGGTAACTTGTTCGTCACTGTGCAGATTCATATCTTTCTTACTGTGCTGTCACTATGTGAGTAGAACAGATGCCATCAGTACAAATAGCGTGCTGAGATAGTTTCCTGTTTTCTGAGATACTGTAGAATTTTTTGTTAGTTTTGTTTTGTGGTAACATAGCTGTTACAACTGTTCTCTTTCACAGTCGTCCAGCAGTTGCATTAATTCGGAAATTGATAGCAGTGTTAGAATCTATTGAACGTCTACCTCTCCACCTGTATGATACACCAGGATCTACGTACAATCTTCAGGTAAATGCACAGTGATAATAGCATATCACACTGAGTGGTGCACAGCTGAAGGTGATATGTTGCACACCTTGTCTGCAAGAGTCACATTCTTGTAGATGTGGAATTAGGTAAAGAACAAGCAAATTTTGGCATCTAGCACTTAAATGCATGGCTGTTCCTCTGCTGTCACTTTAACACTGTGAGGTCAAAGTATATTTTGATTGAAGAGATAGTGTTTGCTCTTTTTGTCTTCATTGTCTTTATATAGGAACATGCCCTCTAGTTAAAGGGCATGTTACTACAATTACAAGACAATTACTAGTAAGAACAGGGGATAGGCTTTAAAGGGTCCTGTCTACATCTCTGTGTTCAGTTGGTAATGCAAGATGCCTCCAGGCTCAGCAGCTTCTTATACAGGAAACTTGGCAGTTTGGCAAAAAATATTACTTGTTTTTTCCTGGTTTGTGTCGAGTCTACTTTTTTGTATTTGAAGGTGCAGTTCAGGATTTTGCAACATTGGTAGGGAAGTATAAATATTTTTGTTTTCTTGTTAAGTGTCTAGGAAATAGTTGCAAAAACTTGCAAAACCACTGTTGCTGTTCAATATTTTTGAAAATAGTTTTCAGTTTCTGTATTATTGTATTTGCTAGTCAACAAATAAAAGCTATGAAGACATAGGAAAAGTGAGAAGATGGTAGCTGAGCATGTAATTGACTTATACGTTGTCATAGTAAAGAATTGTTTGGTTAATTGAATGAAGGTAGTAGGAAATTACTTTTTAAAGCATTTAATTAGAATATAGTGCTTAAGTTAGAGCAACAAAGATACTTGATAGGCCACTAAAACAGTTGTAGTGAAATACACTGTTTTCATTACAATTCCGAAAACTAAACAGGAAAGCCTATATTAATGTTTAGCTGTTCTTTCAGATACTGACAAGACGCTTGAGGTTTCGTTTGGAACGTGCTTCGGGGGAGACGTCTTTAATAGATCGAACTGGTAGGATGCTAAAGATGGAGCCACTGGCAACTGTTGAATCTCTGGAACAGTATCTCCTGAAAATGGTGAGCTGCATACCACACACAGAGTTTACAGGAGTAGTTATATTCTGCTTCTTTAATATTTGATTTCTTTTCTTTCATATGTAGGTAGCAAAGCAGTGGTACGACTTTGATAGGGCTTCATTTGTTTTTGTACGGAAACTACGAGAAGGCCAGACATTTGTGTTCAGGCATCAACATGATTTTGATGAAAATGGAATTATTTACTGGATTGGAACAAATGCAAAGTGAGTTTTTCAAAGATAGATATTTTAAAGTCAGACACAATAAACTATAATCCATGAGCTAGGATGGGGACAAAGAATTCATAATGAAATGAAATCTGTTGTTTTCTTAGAAGTGGGAGGTATCTTTTACTTAATAGAATTACCTTTCTTTTGGGTCTTCTTAAATAATAGAAAAATACGAATCACTTGTGTTGAGAATTTGTTTGTATGCTTCCCTAAGAAGATGGAGGGGGGAAGTTTGGGTCTTTGTTTTTGCTTGCCATGGTTCTGTTTGAGTTTGTTGGTTTGGGTTTAGTTTTTTTCCTTTGCTACAGTGTTTAAAAAAGCACAAACAAACAAAGTAATGTTTGGAACATATCAAAAGTTATCTAGTTATCTAAAATTGTATTGGTAATTTTGGTGTGTGATAAACTCAGCTGTTATACAATTTACAGTAGATGTCAAATGTTGCTGAAACCAGTTTTTTAACTTAAGTAGTAATTGAACAGTATATTTCTCTTTTTAAATACAGAACTGCATATGAGTGGGTAAATCCAGCAGCCTATGGATTAGTAGTGGTTACATCCTCAGAAGGAAGAAATCTGCCTTATGGTCGTTTGGAAGACATCCTGAGCCGTGACAGTTCAGCTCTCAATTGTCACACTAATGATGATAAGAATGCTTGGTTTGCCATAGATCTTGGCCTTTGGGTTGTACCATCAGCCTACACATTACGCCATGCTCGAGGTTATGGGCGATCTGCTCTCAGAAATTGGGTTTTCCAGGTATCTAAGGATGGACAGAACTGGACTACTTTGTATACTCATGTTGATGACTGTAGTCTCAATGAACCAGGGTATGTCAGTGTATTTTATCACTTTTCATAAAACTGAGTGCAGTTAAAAATGTACTTGACTGTTGACTAATTTAATGTGTACTGTGGTTGTAATAATGTCTCTATCTAAAGAAGTGGTGAGTGATACAAATTGTCAAGGATGGGCTGGAGAATAAGGGATTCATAGGTTCTCTGTGTGGTTCACATAATGGTATTGGTGCTTTTCCATCACTGTAAATGTTGCATTTTGTTTTTTTGACAAAATCATAACACCAACACTCATCCAAAGTTTGCCTTGGTGTTAATAGGTTTATCTGTCTTGTAATATGCATACATGATCGGCATTATGGTTTTGTTTGCTTTGGTACTAAGGTTTTTTGGTTTTGCCTTTTTTTTTTTCCCTCTGTTATCTACCAACACCCCTTTCTAATAAACTTAAAGGTCTACAGCAACATGGCCTTTAGATCCACCAAAAGATGAGAAACAAGGTTGGAGACATGTTAGAATAAAACAGATGGGAAAGAATGCCAGTGGGCAAACTCACTACCTCTCTCTGTCTGGATTTGAACTTTATGGCACTGTGAATGGAGTATGTGAAGATCAGCTGGGTAAGAAAAAGAACATGTATATCCTATTTGCTCCTTTAAAATGCTAATGAGCATACAATATAAAAATCAGTGTGAAAAAGGAGGTTAACTTTTGTAGTTGAACTTGCTTAGAAATAAGCTCAAAATTATTCCCCATTCACTATTTTTAAGTCTTTTCAATTTCCGTTTCTTGTAGGAAAAGCTGCTAAAGAAGCTGAAGCAAATCTTAGAAGGCAGCGACGTCTGGTGCGTTCTCAGGTGTTAAAATACATGGTTCCAGGAGCTCGTGTAATCAGAGGAATTGATTGGAAATGGAGAGATCAGGATGGAAGCCCGCAGGGTGAAGGCACTGTTACAGGAGAACTGCATAATGGTGAGCATGAATTGCCTGAATTTATAAATCTCTGTTGCATGATTACATCATGCAGAATGGGTAGCATTAAAGTACTTCCTTTGTAATGCCTTGATAAAGTTGATAAAATTTTAGATACTTGGGAGAGAAGAAGTTTAAAATACTACAGCTGTTGTAGTCCTTTTGTGAAATTCCATTTGAGCGCATGAAAAAAAATTCTTGCTGTAAATGAAACTTTTATACAGCTTTGGTTAATTAAAATATTAAACCGTTATTCAAATATGAAACTGTAATTTAGGCATCTGTTACACACTGTAGGAAGGTGAGTGATGCAAACTGATAAATTAAGCTTTGGGCCTGTAAAATCTGTGATTATCTTCCTCATTTCTTCTAGCTGAGCGTTTGCAATATTTTTCTTGACTTTTGTTATATCCTATACCTTTCCCACCTTGCAAGCTTCTTTGGGATCAAGTTTTTGTTTTTTAGTTAAAGCATGAAAACTTATTAACTTAAGGAGCAAAATAAAAACCTGCAACAGCCAGGGAAGTCAGTACTCAGGGAGTTAAGATATTGAAGAGACTCCAGGAGAGGTGATGATCTTGTCAGCTGAACATGCTTTCCACCATTTCCCTTCTCTTCCCCCTATTTTGAGGTATACGGCTTGCCTTGCTTCTGAAGCACCTTCAGGCACTTTTAGGTTCATTTTTAGCTAGGCTTGAAAGTTTCTTCTAGTTTGTTGTCAGCTCTCAAACATGGAGAAATCTCCAAAGTACAATCCCCTGAAATTGTTTGAAACTGAACTTTATTTAAGCTGTTCAATACAGCTTGTGGGGAAGTCTTCCATCATCCATATATTTTTCTTATCAGATGCAACAGTATCCATAGCTACATTATAACTTGGAAGACTTCAGGTATTATTGGTGAATAGTATTCTACCAAATCAGTGGTTTTGTTCCTATGTTCCAGTAAAACTTACCCATTTAACCATAGGTGAAATTGAGGTTCATTTATCAAATGGTGATGCCAAACCATCTCATTCCTGTCACAGCTTTTTTTCATATAGAATTTTGAAAATAATATCTAATTTACTTTTTTGGTTGTTCACAAGTGTAGACAAATTTTGACTTGTCTTAAGCCTGTAGTGATGGAGCAGTACAACTTTGAGTACATAATATGTACCTAAAACTTGTTCAGATTTGTAACTGCTTGTAATTAATACTTTAGGGGAAGGAACTATATGAAACAAAACCAGTTATTTTGTTATGTTTTGAAAAAAAAACCTGGTTGAGATATTAATGAAGGGGAAAAATTATGCTGTTGAGCTACAAAATGGAGCTTTCTTTTTGTATTTGATAAAAAAGGCAAATAAATCGTAGAAGAAAAAAAATTCAGATTTACTTCACAACTTTACCCTTCAAAGGTTTAGTGTCATGAAGCTACTCAACTATAGCTTGTGAAGAAGGAATAAAACCATGCAAGAATAACATGATCTAAACTTGCTCTTTTGGGGATGGGATGTCTACTTATCATATCCGAAAACTTTATCCATTTTAACTGCTTTTCCTCCAGAGTGATATTTGTAAATAGCAAATTGCCTGTGATCATCTGTTTTGGTCTAGAAATGGTGACTTTTGGATAGTTAAAAGCTGAAGGTGCACATGACAGTAATAAAAAGAATATTTTACTTGATATTAGCTCTTTTCTGTTTTAATAAAGAAAAATGTGTGTATCTGGACCTGATACTTGTTTTGACTTTGAGATTGCAGAAGATTACTAAGCTTTAGAGATTTCATTTTTGGATGAAGTATGTTTAAATTAAAGTAGTTACACCAATATTTGTTGCAGTTAAGATACAGCGAGAAATACTAGAAGGAATTTTTTAGGTGACTCTTAGATTGTGGTACATATTTAGACAAGTAAAAATAAATCATTTTGCCCCCATTTCTGTCCTAGTTAGCTAAATTTTGTATGTTACCCTCATTATTGCAGATTTATTATATTTAACTGCTAAAAAATTTTGCTACTCTAAATAATCATTTAATAAAGGAACTGAAGAGTAGCATCTCTTTGGAATTTTGTTCTGCTCCCAGGATAGTTTTTTTTCTATTAAACATATTCTCTTTGCAACCCTGAAATTTTACTTGAAGTAGCCCTTACCTGATTGCCCTAAGATTTTTTTATGAATGAGGACTGTTTGAGTATGTGTAACTTACTGAACTAAAAAATTGTGTATCACTAAATTAGTTCTTTCAATTTAAGAATTAGAACTCTCAAACCAAGCAGTTTCATGACATGTCTTCTGTTGGGTAAATATGCTTATCCACAAGCATCCAACAAAGAAAAATGTTATTGAATGTCCTTGTAATACTTACAGCTTCTTGAGAGATGCTAGTGAAGTTATGATATGTTTTAATATGTATTTTTGTTATTAGAAAATCCAGTTTTGATAGATGCTAATCAAATTTTAAGAGATTCTAGTAGGTCAGGTCCCTTCCTGAAGGAAACTTTTTTTTGCTGGATTCTGTGACCCTGAAGATTAAGGTGGCAAGAATGAGCAGCCTCTAAATTGACAACATTACAAAATACTAAATTGTTTAGATTTAAACACTTCCTTTTTAATTGGCGTTAAGGGTTACTTAGTGATTACATTGATTCAGACATATGGCCCTTATCAGAAGCTGATCCCATGTTGTGGAGCTACTGTCTGACACGCCTCCTGTCTGCTTCTGCTGGATCTCACAAACTCCTGTCCCTTTCCAGGCTGGATTGATGTCACCTGGGATGCTGGTGGCTCTAACTCTTACCGTATGGGCGCAGAAGGAAAGTTTGACCTCAAGCTTGCACCAGGGTACGACCCTGATTCAGCGGCATCACCCAAACCTGTTTCATCCACTGTTTCAGGCACAACGCAGTCATGGAGCAGCTTGGTGAAAAACAACTGTCCAGACAAGACGACTGCTGCTGCAGGCTCCTCAAGTAGAAAAGGAAGCAGCAGTTCTGTGTGTAGCGTGGCAAGTAGCAGCGACATCAGCTTGGGTTCGACCAAAATGGAGCGGAGATCAGAAAGTGTATTGGAACAAAATATAGTTTCAGGCACTGACGTCCATGAACCAATTGTTGTTCTGTCTTCTGCTGATAGTGTGCCTCAGGCTGACATAGGGTCATCTTCCAGTGCGAGCACCAGCACCTTAACAGCGGACATGGGAAACGAAAGTGCAGAGAGGAAGTTAGGTCCTGATAACTCAATACGTACTCCTGGGGAGTCCAGTGCTATATCCATGGGAATTGTTAGTGTCAGCTCTCCTGATGTGAGTTCAGTCTCTGAACTGACTAATAAAGAAGCAGCTTCCCAACGACCCCTAAGCTCTTCAGCGAGTAACAGACTCTCAGTCAGTTCTTTGTTGGCTGCTGGGGCACCCATGAGCTCCAGTGCAAGTGTTCCGAACTTATCATCTCGAGAAACTTCCAGTCTGGAGTCCTTTGTACGAAGAGTGGCAAACATAGCACGTACCAATGCCACAAACAACATGAATTTAAGCCGGAGTAGCAGTGATAACAATACTAATACTTTGGGAAGAAATGTTGTGAGTACTGCAAGTAAGTAAGCTATTTTTATTTTTAGTTGAGAATTTTGTTATTTCTTTGGCTTTCGTTACACTTGAGTTTGGATTGTGTTGGCCTAATCTTAGAACAGCCTTGACCTTGTGTGTACCTGTAGAACTCATGAAGGACTCAGAGTTCCTGTCAGCTGAAGTGTTACATTGCCCTGTGATCTCAGATCAAATAGAAAGAAATTTGAATTTGATGATTGAAATTGATGTTGATTGTATATTTAAGGAGAGAGTATGGTTTAAACCAAAAGGATGGAAGTCTAGCAACAGTAGCTGATGTCAGGTACTTAAGCTTTCTGGTCTGTGTAGACTTCGCACATTTCTGTTATTTCTCCGTTTTCCTCAGGAAGGGCAGTTTGTGCATATTGTGAAGTGTCTCAGCATAGGATCTAAGAACACAGCACAAAGGAAAAAGAACTACAGTATAATTAAATGTTAGCAGATTCCTGATTCAGTCAACCTGCATAACATAATGTAGTCTAATACTGAGTGTGTTTTCCAGAGATGGTATGGTCATCAAGACTTAGATTCAGTGAGCTGTTCAGGCATATTAAATATAAGGAAGTTGTAGTTAACAGTGCTTTAAATTAAATTATGTACATGCTTTAATGGTTGCATGTTCTCAGATTTTATGTAGGAGCAAGGTATTAGCAAGGTAAGTTGTAAACCTGCTTATTGTGAGTTTACTCTTTTTTGAGCATGCTCCTATCGAAGTTGTTACTTGTTAGTTTTTTTTTTCTCTGGTGGTGATAGTATTTTAAACAGAGAACTGCATTTCATGGGGTAGGCAAGTTAGAAAAAGTGAAATGACCCAAGCTAGGGAAAAAGCATACATTCCTTGTTAAGCTTTCATGCTTGTCATGATTGTCCATGAACCTGGTGAAGGGTCTGGAACACCTGAGGGTTGTTTAGCCTGAAGAAAAGGAGGCTCAGGAGAGATATTTTTGCTCTCTATACTACCTGAAAGGAAGTTGTAGTGAGGTGAGGGGCAGCCTCTCTTTGCAGGTAGGAGGTGGCAGGGGAGGTTTAGATAAGATTCTAGAAGAATATCTTCATTGGAAGGGTGGTCAAGCACTGGAGGGGGTGGCTCAGGGAAGTGGAATCACCATCCCTGCAAGTGTTCAGAAGTTGTGTAGAAGTGGCATCTGGGAGCATGGTTTAGCAGTGAACATGGCAGTGCTGGGCTAACATGTGGACTCAGTCTTCGAGGTCTCTTCCAACCTTAATAATTCTATGACTCTATGCTTCCTTATTTAGAAACGTGGTATTTGCTTTTAGCATTTTAAAATATTTTTAAATACTGAATGTTTTCTTTCTTTGATGGGGAGATTTTTTTGATGTACCTTTACATTCATTTTGTGATACTGGGAATGGGGGTGAAGTATTTTGCAACTTGCAATAAAAATATAAATAAGATACTCAGAGAAACCTTTACAGGAATTGATCCTCTTATAGACGGTGGCTCTGGTTCTGAAGTAGTGCTGTATTGAGGGGAGAGAAAAGAGACCACCTTTGAAAAACATGATAAAATATTTCAGCAGCATATTTAAAATTTAATGGATTTTTGATACTATGCACTGCAAAAGTTAGAAATAAGAATGGGGCAACTTAAAAATTTGATTCTGTGATAAAAATAGTTATACTTTATATTATTCTTCATGTAAGACTTATTTTGGTTTATACTTTTTGTATGAAGAGAAACTGAAAATGGTAACTCATGCTCCTAAAAGAGATCAGAGACTAAATTTGAGCAGTCCCACCAGAGTTCAATTAGAGCATTGTAAAAACCTTGACTTAAGAAACAAAACAAACATATTTTTTTATTTTTTGGGTTTTTTAGCCTGTTGAGGTTAAAAAAACCCAAGCAACCAAACTAAAGACCAACCAAACCAATCAAAAACATCTCACCATCAAACAAACCACCCACAACAACTGAACACCCCAAAAATCAAGACTGAAATAATCATTAGTGAGATAAGTCTGTCTGGACTTTCTGTACTGGTTGCACTAAAACCATTAGTATATTCCAGAAGCTAAGTGATGCCTAGAGTAGCCAATTTCCATTTGCTCTTGAATTCAGAGCAAATGAAATGCTGATGCTTAATGGCTTTTTCTGTTTACTGTAACAGCAAAGAGTTTGCTGTTATTAATTAGCAGAGGGTGAAAGATGTGAATACTGAACATTTTATTTTCAAGCTCTTGAACAACAAAATAAAAACTCTTTGGTTTTTGATTTCCATGCTTTCATAGAGAAGAACATAAAGTTATTAACAACCTTAAATTTAAAATTTGCACTTTGTTATTGTTATATTATTTCACACCCCCCTGCATTATTATATTTTTATTTGAATAATGTTAGCCATGTTCTTAAGGGGCAGGGATGTATGTTGTTGTTGTATGTAAATAACTGTATGTAACAGAGAAGGAAAACAGAGACAGTAACATTTGTTTTTCACAAAAAGCTACCAAATGCACTTATGGGAACAAGCTTTGTTATATCCTTCTTCCAGGGTAGTAACCTCTGCAAACTCTAGTAATAATATGAAGTTCAGAAATTTTTTTTTCTTTTTTTTTTTTTTTTTTAGAAAGTAATTTCTCAGTTTACATAACTGGCGATAATGAAATTTTTTCTTTTAAAACTGAATAATTTGCATTTGATAAAGTTCAGAAAAAGTAGATTGAAAAACCTAAGGCTTAAGTTCTTAGTATAGATGACCCCTCAGCTTTTTCCCTACAAGCTTGTGATTAATCTTCTTGTTTAAAGATAAGCGTGTGAGAACATGTTTTGCACACTGGGATATAAATGTGTAGTTGCACATAAGTATAACTTATACTAAGTTATGTACACTATCTGAAGTTATTTCTATTGAGTCTACAGTGAATTCAGTTTTGTTTCAGTTGTTCACTAAAATGCATTTACTGTTTTATCTGAATGTGCAGTAAGGTAACTTTTTAGTTGTTGCTTGCTTATTCTGAAAATTATAGATCATCCAACATAAGTCATATGTTTCACAGTACTGTCAGCTCAGGCTTGTTGACTGTGGTGAACATATATTTTAATAGTTGTGTGAAAAATAACAAGTCAAAGGTGATTTAAAAACCTTAGAAAAATGCAGAATAATCACAGGTTTCACATTTGTTTTAGTATGTTCTGTTTCCAGTTCACTTATATATAATTAACTTGTTTGCACTATGTAATATTGTAATTTAGATGTTAAATTTCATTTTAGGCTTAAAGACAGATCACAGTGTTGGAGTAACAGATTTCAGAAATTCTTTATATATGTTGAAAATGAAATTAAGTAATTTCAGATTTATAGTGGGATTTTGGGGATTTATTTGATAAAATTATTTATTTTAGATGTTTGCAAGGGAATAAGCTCAAAAGTGGGCATCTATCTTGTAAGGTGCATTTTTTGCGTTGGGAAACCCTTCCCTTTATAGTCTGTTGCTCTTTATTATAAAATAACACACTGATAATTTTTCAACCCCAAATATATTTTTCAACACAGGAGTCATGCATGTAAGTTGTACTCTTCAAGTCATCAAATCATTTATTTTATCTTACCATATCTTTATAGCTTCTCCTCTTATGGGTGCCCAAAGTTTTCCTAATCTGACTACAACTGGTACCACATCAACAGTGACCATGTCTACATCCAGTGTTACTAGCAGCAGCAATGTAGCTACAGCAACTACAGTTTTATCTGTTGGTCAGTCGCTTAGTAATACTCTAACTACTAGCCTAACATCAACATCTAGTGAGAGCGATACAGGGCAGGAGGCAGAATATTCTTTATATGGTAAGTTTCATTTTTAAATGAACGTAAGCATTAGATTTCCCATTAATGACTTTTCCTTTTATCCCATTGTTATGACTTTCTCAAATAGTAGTTTATTTACTGAAAAGTATTTGAAAGTTGAGCTGTTCATATGTTACTAATTCTGTAAGGCAGTAAGTAAAGTAATGTTAATGTAGTAGTATTTCCTTGTATTTTCAAATCTTTATTTTCAGCAGTTTCTATCCCATATTACTATTATTTATGGTATAGTTTATCTAAGCACTTGAATGTTTTTCCTCATCAAGTTTGGTTCCTAATGTAGTTTGCGTATGTACTTCTAATTACATTCAAAATGTTATTTTTTGTTGTGTTCTATAGGCTTGCATATTCTGATACCTTGCATTACTATGATTGAAAAGCATCCACCATTAGGCACATTGTAGCCTTAGAATAGTTTCCAGGTATCTCAATACCATGATAGTAATTGCAGAATATTGGAAAAAAACCACAAAAATTGACAGGAAGAATGAAATTACATTTGAGAAGCAGGTCCAGAGTTGTGTGGATGCTATACCCTAGAAACAGACTTTAGGACAGGAGTTACTTGATGCATATGAATACAGTGAGAAAAGATTTAGATAATTCGGTCAGTAGTACATAGGAATTAAACTGATAAAATGAAGTCAAGAAAAACCTGGGTTGGATATGGGAAAATACTTCCTAATGTAAGGTTTATTGAATTGTGAGATATTCTTGAAACAAAGATAAGATTTATTTAAAATGTTGTCAGGTTAAGATTGTGTTCTATTTTGTTGCCTATTGAAATTCCTTGAAAAATTTCTGGTTATTTCAATGGGTATTGGAATTGAGCTGCTTGGAGGCAGCTGATTAATATATCTGCATATACCATTTCCCTTTACTCTTCTAATTATGTCTAATTTGATACTTTGATTGGGTGACACGTCTTAAAATATATCCCCAACAACTGAGCAAATAGAGTGCATTCACCTATCAGTAGAGGTGGTAGCAACAATACAAAGGGTGTTTGGGTGGTGTAGATGGTTTCTATGTGCACAAAAAAATGTAGGAGTTCAAAGCTTCATCCCAGTACACTTGGATTGCTGTGAACTTCTTTTCTGGTTTTGGGAGGTTGTTTTTTAAATCTGTACAAAGTGAGTAAAATGAAACTTTGCATTCAACTTCTTGTTACAGTAATTAATTAGCAATTGAATCTTTAAAATATGACTATTGAACGTTCATCTTATACGTCCTTTGCATTGTAAGTTAAGGTCTAAACCACGCATTTTTAGTGGAAATCACATCACTCACTTGTTTTTAAATTACTGAGACAGAAGCAGACAATATGCATTTGTGCACCATTTTCTGGTGATCTTTTGTAATCTAAAATAAATGTAATTATAAAATATTATAATCAAATGAGAAACTGATCACTCTTGCTGATCACTATTAATTATACCAATAGTAAGTGCTTCTATAGTTACTCTATTGGCTAGATGCATGGACTTTTTACCAGGTTTATGCTTTTATTTCAGCTTTTATTCCTGTTATGCAATAAGCACTATTTTAGTTTTCTTTTTCTGGTTTAAGTGAGATTTGTTTTTTCACTCTTCCCAGTGCTTCTGTTCCTTATTTTAAAAATTCTGCTTTAAAAGTTACTCTTGTCTTTTGTCCTGTATGTAAATATATGTATGTGTTATAGATTTTCTTGATAGCTGCCGAGCTAGTACTCTGTTGGCAGAGTTAGATGATGATGAGGATCTACCTGAACCAGATGAAGAAGATGATGAAAATGAAGATGACAACCAAGAAGATCAAGAATATGAAGAAGTTATGGTATGGTGAAGTTAGCATTGATAGTATCTTAATTGACTAACTGTGCTTTAAAAAGCCACAGATATTTTTTTGCAATAGGAAGTCCTAGCTACAGTATCTCCATTAGTTAAAACAAATTTATTTAGATTTATTTAGTTTGTTGCATGTAGTCATAAACGTGAAAGAAGTGTTTTTAAACACCAGTGTACTCAAGACCTTACAGGTCAGAAAGATACAAAGTTAGGGAAGAAAAAGCCTCCAATCTACAATGCGAACAGTAACTTTCGTTTGTAGAATGTTGACCAGTTTTTATAAATTATTAAATGGAGTTGGTGTTGTTGTTCATGGGAAATGTCAGAAATAGCTAAAATAGACTTTGCTTTAGATTACACAGCAAGAAGCAGGTCTGGAAAAGAAAATTTTCCTTTCTTGGGTTCCAGTACTATTCCCTCTATACCAGGCAGTTCTTCTCAATGAGAAGTTGAACAGATTAAAAGCTTGTTGTAGAAAAATCATAACCAATTAATACTTGTTAAAGCTTATTGAAAATTAGATTTTTTCCCCCACCAAAATAGTTCTAGTATTTTGGTACTTGATTTAATCTCTGGATAAAATGTGTATACATTATATATCAATATATGTATACACTTTGGAAAAAAGTGCTTCTTGTTTTTACAAAAAAAAAAAAGTTTATTTTGATGTTATTGGATATATTTGAACCTCTGGTATTGTAAAGTTTGTGGAATACACAAAACATCTACACCAAGTTTGTTGGTCTACTGTACGTTGTATTTTCCTGTGTTCTGGTGCTTCATGGAAAGTTTAATTATTTCCAGAAACTATAAATACACCTGTTCCAGCTTTGATTTATTTTATGTTGATTTTATAGAGAAAATTAACGTAATGAAGACATTAATGAAAGGACGGAATGGGTAAGGTTGACAAGAACCACAGTGGGTTGTCTGGTCCAGCCTCCCTGCTCAGTCAGGGTCGTCCTAGAGCACATGGCACAGGATTGTGTCCAGATGGTTCTTGAATATCTCCAGGCTGACACACAACCTGTCTTAGTGTGTGTTTACTCACACAGTAAAGTTCTTCCTCATGTTCAGGTGGAACTTCCTGTGCATCAGTTTCTGTTGCTTGGCACCACTGAGAGGAGCCTGGATCCATCTTTTTGACACTGTCTCATCAGATACTGACAGACATTGATGATGTCCCCTTTCATTTGCCTCTTCTTGAGGCTGAATAGGCCTAGCTTCCCCAGGCTTTCCCCGTAAGAGAGATGCACCAGTTCTTTAATCATATTTGTAGCCTCTGTGAGGCCTCTCCAGGGGTTTCATGTCTCTCATGACTGAGGAGGCCAGAACTGGATACAGCACTCCGGATGCAGCCTTACCAGAGCTGAGTAGAGTTACAGTTCAGTTTCTGACAGCTATATTCATGAACTCTCAATTTTTTTATCAAATTATTCTCTTTAGCAGAATCAAAAAATAACTAGGGTTTTTTGTTTTTGTTTATTTGTTTGTTTTTTTAGGAAGAAGAGGAGTATGAAACCAAAGGAGGCCGTAGAAGAACATGGGATGACGATTATGTACTGAAACGGCAGTTTTCTGCTTTGGTTCCTGCTTTTGACCCAAGACCCGGTCGTACTAATGTGCAACAGACAACTGACCTAGAAATCCCTCCACCAGGTATGCTGACAAAATATGTGATGCTTAATCTGGCTTTAGGATGGAGATTCAGTGTTAAGGGCCCACTGGATCTGGGATGCTGCCACTATTAATCAGTACAACATGCTCTTGTGGCTGTGTGGCTTTTCTCTGAATGAGAGTTTCATCTGCCTCTGCAGATCTAAGCATTATTGAGGGAAAAGTAAATTAAGTGCTGTGTAAAATAAGCAAATTTAGTAATTTAACTAGAATTATCTCTAACCATGATAAATAATAAAATCTCTTAATAAGTTAAAGATGTGATAAAGATGCCTGGTTCGATCTGCAGGGACTTAACTGTGTTAAAGCTACTCAGAATAGGTTTGATTGGAGAGGATTTGCTGAAACAGTGCAAAGCTGAGGCAGGGGCAGGGTAATGCAGTGATGGAGCAGTGTGTACGGTCATCAGCACAGCACCTGATCTCAAGTTGCTCCTTGCCTCCTTAGTTCATTCTTACTCAGCACCGTGGATGTACTCAATGTTCATTACAGAGAGGAATTAGTAGGATTTAGCATATGTGGAAATAAGCTGCTGCTTATCTTGAAGAACTGAAAGGAAGGTACAGTGTAGGAAAACAAGCATGCATGTGCTGTGATAATATCTAAGATGTTACCAAGATATAGGGATCAGTAGGGATTTCAGAAATTCATGTTAATTTTACTCCCATAAAGAAATGGTTCAGTCATAATTTAGTTCATTGTTAGAACTCTGTCTCATCTCTTTGCCATATGTGCAGTAAGTCATTACACTTCCTTGTGGAACCATGTTATGTTTAAGCCACCGTGTCATGCATTAATATATTTTGTGTTAAGGATTCTCAAATTATAGTTGCAGGTACACCTCATTCAGAACTCTTGGAAGAGGTTGAGTGCATGCCTTCGCCACGTTTAGCACTTACCTTGAAAGTTTCGGGTCTTGGAACAACTCGAGAAGTAGAACTGCCCCTAACAAACTTTCGATCTACCATCTTCTACTATGTACAGAAATTGTTACAGCTTTCCTGTAATGGCAGTGTGAAATCTGACAAACTTAGACGTATTTGGGAACCAACATACACGTAAGCTCATCAGTTCATTATTCTGTGTAGAGAACACTGTGACTGATTAGGAAATGGATGTTAATTTTTTAACTCCTCCTCTGTAATAAGCAATGCTAGAATTAGATATTTTTTGTGTTTATGTCAGGGTGTTATTACTGGCTTTAAAACTACAGCTATGCCTGCAAAACCAAGGAAAAAAATCATAACCTTTAGGGATCTACTTGGAAAAATCCCATGGGGTTTTAGTCCTAGCAAAAAAAGAAGTCTAGGAGAGTTCATTGATTTTTCTTTTTTTCAAGGATCACTTCCTCCAGACTCAAGAGCAGTCCATCCCAATACACTGGAAGTCAGGCAGAGTCAGTAGGGGACTTGCATGCATGAACAAAAAAGTATGAAAGGGAAGCATGCAAGGAGTGGAAGGGTCAAGTGATCTAGGAGGAATCCTAGTTGTCCCAACTTGAAGGCAGAGCATTAGGAAAGCCAGAGCACATCTGGAGTTAAACCTGGTGATATGTGAATGGCAAAAAGTTAGTGAACACTTACTCAATTTACAAGTTCATGGGACCCAATGGAATGTACCCACAGGAGCTGGCCATTCTCTATTGTCTTTGGAAGGTCATGAGGTTTGGGAGATACTTCTGAGGACCGGAGAAAAGGAAGTGTCATTCCTGCCTCTCACAAAGTCAGGAAGGATCTAGGGGACTACAAACAGGTCACTCTTTCATCCCTGGAAAGGATGGAGATAGTCCTGGAAACCATTTTCAAACAATGAAGGGTAAGGTGATTGGAAGTAGGTGGCATGGATTTATAAACAGAAAATCCTGCTTAACCAGCCTTATAGCCTTCTATTATATGCCTAGCTCAGTGGATGAGAAGAGAGCAGCAGATATTATTTTCCTCAACTTCAGGAAGGCTTTCAGCACTTTCTTTCTTACCGACAAACTTCGAAAGCATGGACTAGATAGTGTCTGAAAAATGCCTGAACTGCTGGGCTCGGATGGTTGTGGTCCTTGCTGTAAAGGCCAGCTGGTGTACCCCAAGGGTTGGTATGAATCCAAATGTTTAAGCATCTACATTAGTGGACTGTATGATGGGACAGAGCAGACCCTCAGCTTCCAGGCAGAACAAAACTGGGGAGGCATCACTGTTGGACCAGATGGTTGTGCTGCCATTCTAAGAGACCTCATCATGCTGGACAAATGGGAAGACAGGAGCTTCATGACATTTCACAAAGGGAGATGTAAAGTCTGTCAGCTGGGGAAAAGTAACTCTCCATGTGCCAGTTCAGGCTAGGGGCCAGCTTGCTGGAAAAGAGGTTGGTGAAAAAGGCCCTGAGGGTTCAGGTGGACATAAAGTTAAACATGGCCCAGCCATGGACCCCAGTAGCAAAGAAGATCAGCAGCACCCTGGGCTGCATTAGGAAAGCTAAGTGGGGTGATCATCCCCATCCTCAGCACTGGCAAGACACACCTGTGGTGCTGTGTCCCAGTTCAGGGCTCCTCAGTACCAGAGAGACATGGACACTGGAGGGAGTCTAGCAAGGGGCTGCTAGAATGATTAAAATGCTGATCACTTTTGTCATAGAAAGCAGAGTCTGAGAGATCTGGATCTGTCTAGCCTGGAGGAAAAAAGACATGTGGGCTCTTACCAATGTGTATGAATACCTGATGAAGGACACCAGGAAGCCACACTGTGGACTTTTCTTTGTTGTGACATACGAAAGGACAAGAAGAAAAAAGGGCTCAAACTGAAGTACAGGAAATTCTATTTAAATGAGATATTTGGGGGCCCTTCCTACCTCAACTATTCTCTCGATCTTAACTTGACTTTACTAGCTTTATAGTAATAGACAGAAATTGTAAGACTATATGATGGGGAGTGTTTTCCATTTACTACCTAATCAATGTAACTTGTCATACTAGAAGAATAATGTGTATGAAAGCAACAGCTGCAGTAAGGAGGGGTGCAGTATTTTTAACTGTCAGATTTCATCAGTGTTTGTGTGTTGCACCTAATTTTTGAGTTGCCTTCTGTCAAAAATTGCATGCTGTAACAAACTGTTTTCCAGTTAGAAAATATAAGAAATAGTTGTAAATGTGCATGTCTTCCAAGTTAAAGTACAGCAAGCTTTCCTAGGACTTCAAAATTTTAAGGAGTTGGTGCCCGTGTACTGAAAAATCTCAAGTTGATTTGGGAAATTGGCACAATGAAGGTTGTTTGATTACTCAAGTCTCACTTAAGAAAACATAAATTAGATACTTTGCAAGATAAATACCAACATCATGAAAATAGAGCTTAAGAACTTTGCTGCCTCAGGGTATCTCAGATGTTCTGGGCAGCAAAGAGCAGCTGCTGTTGCTGTTTTACATCACGTTATCTAGATGTCACTTACACCTAACAAGTCAATGTATAACCTCAGAATTTAGAGGATGTGCTATGAGTATGAAATATTAACTCATTGTTTTGATGTCTAGAATCATGTACAGAGAAATGAAGGATTCTGATAAAGAGAAAGAAAGTGGAAAAATGGTAAGACCTACTTCTATGCCTTTGTGTTTTATGGCTGCTTTAATAAAAGCAAAAGAAATACTATTGCAGTTTTTGAAATGCTACATTAAAAAAAACTAACAGTTTTCAATTACTTAAAGAATATTAGTGAGTATATTTGTAAATGCATGCTCCTTTGAAAAAGACATTATATATTGCATGTGAAATCTTAAAGACTTTACAATCAGGAAAAACCAACATTTGGTGGTTCCTGTTGTAGGGTTGCTGGTCAGTAGAGCATGTGGAGCAGTACCTTGGCACTGATGAATTACCAAAGAATGACTTGATAACCTACCTGCAGAAGAATGCAGACTCAGCTTTCCTGCGCCACTGGAAATTAACCGGCACTAATAAAAGTATTAGGAAAAACAGAAATTGTTCCCAGCTCATAGCTGCATACAAGGTATATGTCTGCATCCAAACTTTTTTTTTATTATGAATGGCTGTGTGCTTTGTTTTGCAGCTTTAAAGATCCTTGTGGAGAGAGAGCCATGGTGTTTATAGGGAAGTTGAATGTTCAAAAGCCAGTCTCAGGTTTAGGTTTTGCTGCTCTTGCCTTTTTAATTTAATGTCTTCTGTTAAATGTAGTTGTATTAAAATGCATTTGAATCATGATTTGCGCCCTGCACAATTTGATTAAATGTCAAGTTTGAGCACAGTAACTGTTTCGATTTTTTCAAATCAACTTGGAATACAGTCCTAAAGACAGCAACACACATAGTTTTCATTCTTAACCATTCTGTTTTTACAGGATTTTTGTGAACATGGATCAAAATCTGGATTGAGTCAAGGGGCTATTTCTACTCTTCAAAATTCTGATATCCTTAGTTTGGCCAAGGAACAACCCCAGGCCAAAGCTGGCAGTGGACAGAACTCCTGTGGAGTAGAAGATGTTCTGCAATTACTTAGAATTTTGTATATAGTTGCCAGTGACCCTTACACAGCACGGACTTCTCAAGAAGGTAACTTAGTTATTTTGCAGAGCTTCTGAAATATTTTAATGAAAAAAAAAACCGAAAACTTTTCTCTTGGTTATTTTCAGAAGGAGATGAGCATCCTCAGTTTAACTTTCCACCAGATGAATTCACAAGTAAAAAAATTACTACAAAGATTCTGCAACAGATTGAGGTATTACACTAATATATTATATGCAGTATATATATGTAGTATTGTTTTTAGAACTCTCTTACTCTCTTCTGTACCTTGACTGTTTGAAATTACTGTTTTTTTGCCATTTTTGATTTTTGAATTGTTCCATACATATTTTTTCCTTATATTTTGAATGAGTAAATTCTGCAAGTATAGGCTAGTCTGAATAAAACCATGGAGTTTGTTTTTGTACAAAGCATACAAAACCTTTTTTACTTGATATATTTTGGTTATGAATAATAATCTTTTTTTCTGTACCAGACATTGATGTTACAATGTAGTGTGCATATGTCTGGTTGATGATAATGTAAAAAAGACAATTGATTATGTTAGGGTTCACAGACATTTTATTATTCATACATTCTACATAAAGCTTTCAAAAATAGCATTTAGAAAGCATCCTATTGGTACCATGTTAATTAGATACATTAAAAGGAAAACTTTAGGATGTAGTTCTTCAGTAGAATTATATTTTCTTCAACAAAGATTAAAGAAGATTCTCAGCTTTATTAGCACTTGTGTGCTTTTTGAGGTTTGGGTATTTTTTTTACAGTTATGTTGTCCTAATTATTTGTTTAAAATTTTTTTTCAATTCTACATGTTCTTTTGAAGTCTGTTCTGGCACCGTGAACATCCTTTTAGTAATAATTTCTGTAGTATAGTTTATTGTAATTGTATTTCAGAAGGGACTGTAATAATATTTCAAGGGGATAATTTCCTACTATCAGGTTTCTTCCATGTCTTCTGATATTGAAATGACAGTATCTAATTTCTTTTGGGCAAAACTCAGGAGTAATTCTTTGCAGGTAATTGGGTACTTCGATCTCCCCACAGTGCTTTGAGTAGTGTATATCCCAAAGATTTACTGCAGCTTTTAGTGTCTGTGTCAAAGCACCCTGTGTCTATTCTGAAGTCCTAGAAAGTTTATGAACTTAGAATCACAGAATATGCTGAGTTGGAAGGGATTCATCGGGATTATCTGTGCAGGACATCCCAAGAGTCACACCCTGTGCCTGAGAACATTGTCTGAATACTTACTGAACCTTGTCAGGCTTGCTGCTGTGACCACTTTCCTGAGGAGCCTCTTCAGTGCCCAACCACCCTCTGGGTGAACAATCTTTTCCCAATATCTACCCTAAGTCTCTCCTGACTCAGGCCATTTCCTTGAGTCCTGTCCCCATCACCCCAGAGAAGAGGTCAGTGCCTGCCCCTCCTCTTCCCTTCATGAGGAAGTTATAGACTGCAATGAGGTCTCCCTTCAGTCTCCTCTTTTCCAGGCTGAACAGACCAAGTGAGCTCAGCTGCTCATCATACAGCTTCCACATTGATAGCATTTAAAAGGGGGGAAAAATCTCTTACTGCAAAGAAAGGAACTTATTCAAGCACTGATAAAAACTCTGTACTTGGGTGTGTTTGTTGTGTATGTACCTAGTTACAAACTTGTTGGGACCACCTAAGTCAAACGTTACTAACACTGGTGGTTTTTTTATTCCTTGCGTCAAACTACAGGAACCCTTGGCACTAGCAAGTGGAGCTTTGCCAGACTGGTGTGAGCAACTAACAAGCAAGTGTCCTTTCTTAATTCCGTTTGAAACAAGACAGTTGTATTTCACATGTACAGCATTTGGAGCATCAAGGTAAAAAAAAAAAGTTGACTGCTTCCTTTTAATTTTTTACATATAATAGTTTCTAAATTATTATTTCCAGAAGGACCTTAATCCTAATGAGACAAATTTTTCCTGCCAAATCTGAATAGTTCTGGATAATATAAGGAAGAAGATGGAAAAACTCAGAATGACAAGGAATTTAATTTTAACTTCTGCTGAAGACTTACTTGTGTACTTATAGCTAGGTTATCCTGTTGGCCAATTTGTCTGGGTTGCAGTTCATTGCATGAAGGACTACAAAATAGTACTCTAATGATGGCCACTTTCATGTTTTCATGCTGGAAAACATGCAAGTTTTATACAACTGGTGTTTGGTTTTTTTCCAGAGCAATTGTATGGCTGCAGAACAGACGTGAAGCCACTGTTGAACGGACAAGGACCACGAGCACAGTGCGACGCGATGATCCGGGAGAATTCAGAGTTGGACGCCTCAAACATGAAAGAGTGAAAGTTCCGCGAGGTGAATCCTTGATGGAATGGGCAGAAAATGTCATGCAGATTCATGCAGACAGAAAATCTGTTCTAGAGGTAAAGCATATCTGCCTAGCAGAGGGAGGTTAGATAGCTATTTCTAATGTACTGGACAGGATATTGAATATCCTGTTCCATAACCAATGCTGAACATTGCACTAGGATTTTCTTTTACTATTAACTTTCCTTATGTTTTTCTAGGTTGAGTTTTTAGGGGAGGAAGGAACAGGCCTAGGTCCTACCTTGGAATTTTACGCGTTGGTGGCAGCAGAATTTCAGAGGACAGATTTGGGAGCTTGGCTTTGTGATGATGATTTTCCAGATGATGAGTCCCGTCAGGTATATATTAATTTGTATTTTAAACTGAGTGCTTGTGTAAAAAAAAAGGAAAACGAGCTAGACATTCAGGAAGGAAGAACACATATTCATACAGTAGCTAGTCATCATGGTCAAGAATGACTGCTCTGGTCCACAGCTTGTTTTTCTAATTCTTCTCTTTTTGAGAGAGCAGTGGAGTATAAGAAGTTAGACAATGCAGATATCTAATTAAATCCACCTTTAACCATATCTGCTTTTTTTGTCTCTCTTTTAAATCAGGTTGATATTGGTGGTGGATTGAAACCTCCTGGCTACTATGTACAGAGATCATGTGGACTGTTTACAGCACCATTCCCACAAGATAGTGATGAACTTGAAAGAATAACCAAACTCTTTCATTTCCTTGGAATTTTCTTGGCTAAATGCATTCAGGACAATAGACTTGTGGATTTACCCATTTCTAAGCCTTTTTTTAAACTCATGTGTATGGGGGACATTAAAAGTAACATGAGTAAGTTGATATATGAATCACGGGGTGACAGAGACTTGCACTGTACTGAAAGTCAGTCAGAGGCTTCTACAGAAGAAGGACATGATTCCTTGTCAGTAGGAAGTCTGGAAGAAGACTCCAAATCAGAATTTATTCTTGATCCACCAAAACCTAAGCCTCCTGCCTGGTTTAATGGAATTCTGACATGGGAAGACTTTGAATTAGTAAACCCACATAGAGCTAGGTTTCTAAAAGAAATTAAGGACCTTGCAATTAAAAGACGTCAAATTTTAAGCAACAAAAATCTGTCAGAAGATGAAAAGAACACAAAACTGCAGGAATTAATGCTGAAGAATCCATCAGGTTCAGGACCTCCTCTTAGCATAGAGGATTTGGGGTAAGTTTTCATATTTATTTATAGATAGGCAAACAGTGTTGTGTTAGCGACAGAAGCCAACACATAATTACAAATGAAAATTTCTTAGTTTTAAATAGCATCATTGCAAGGGGGAATCCATAGAGATGCAGCCATATTCTTTTTCCTTGGTTTGAGGATTTTCTCTTCTCACTTGGTCAGTTTCCTAATCTTAAATGTGGCTATGCTGCAGTGGTGGATGACTCTGGAAACATATATACTTGTAAACACAAATACTTATAAAATCACATCTTTAAAAAAGGATGATTCAGTAATTTCTTTGCTATGATACATTTCAGTTTATCAAGTTTTTTGGAGAGCTTTTAAAGAGGACAGATTGACATTTCAGATTGTGTTCCTAGTGCAGTGTTTGAATCCAAGAGAATATGTTGACTTCTAGTAACTGTAAAAGACAAAGTACTCATACCTATGTAAACCCATGGCAGGATGTCATCCTCCCTAGTTTTAAATATTTCCTTTGAAACAACAGTTTTTCTACCATTAATATTATGGGTTATTTGTTATAATCATATTGTGCCACAAAAATTGTGTCAGAGTTCGGTAATTACTTATGGCCTTGGAATTATAGACTGTCCTGAGCTGAAAGGAAGCCCCAAGGAACAACCTGCACAGTGCCATCCCCAGGAGTCACACCCTGTGCCTGAGAGCATTCTCCAAACACTTCTTGAACTCTGTCAGGCTTGGTGCTGTGACCACTTTCCTGGGGAGCCTGTTCCAGTGCCCAGCCACCCTGTGGGTGAAGAACCTTTTCCTAATGTCCAACCCAAACCTCCCCTGACAGAGCTTCAGGCCATTCCCTCGTGTCCTGTCACTGTCACCATCACCCCAGAGAAGAGATCAGTGCCTGCCCCTCTTCTTCCTCTCATGAGGAAGTTGTAGCTGCAATGAGTTCTCCCCTCAGTCGTCTCCTCTCCAGACTGAACTTATATGGTTTCCTCTCTAGACCCTTCCCCACCTTTGTAGTCCTTCTGTCAGTGATCTGTAATAGCTTTATATCCTCAAAGGGCTTGTGGAATTTAGCCTGGGTTGTTATGGAGAGAAAGCAAGTAGTGCTATTGAAGGGCCTAAATGCCTAATAGGTTGAGTGGCTCTGTAATTGTTATTGTTGGAAATTAATGGAAATTATTTTTCTGAATTTTGTGAACTAAATTAAATGGTTTGAGTAATTTTGAAGCTGATAGCTTAAAGATAAGAAATTTCTAAAATTTTCAGTGGTTCTCAAATCCAAATAAATAGAGTGAGCATATGTATTTGCATACCATATGTTTGAAACACATATTATGTGTGTGGTCCATTACTGTTTGTAGTTCTATGCTTTTGTATGTACATGAACAGTGGTTCAAAGTGATGCACTCACAATGGTTTGAAATCCAGTAAGGTTCTTTTGGGTGTGACAGGTTGTAAATCTGATGGGTTTACAAAAGCAGTAGCAGACTTGTTTTCAATTATTAACTACCTTTGTATTTTGAAGTTTAAATTTTCAGTTTTGCCCTTCATCCAAAGTATATGGGTTTACAGCTGTGGATCTCAAACCAGGTGGTGAAGATGAGGTAAGGAAATAACCTACCTTACAATTTAACTAGCAGTTAAATTTTTATTGTCTCAACAATAACTTTAATGAACAGTGAATTCTTACAGTATTTATCTACTGTCTTTGCAGACTGTAACAATGGATAATGCAGAGGAGTACGTAGATCTCATGTTTGACTTCTGCATGCATACTGGTATACAGAAACAAATGGAGGCCTTCAGAGGTAATTGTAAATATAACAACATATATGAAGTTAGATGGAATAATGGGTGTTTAGGGCATACTGGTTTAAAGTGGTGGCATAGAATGGCTTTCAAAAATAAACTTTTTACTTAAGAATGCAATAGGTAAGATCCTAATTTCAGAATACCTTTGCATTAGTTACACTGTTTTTAGTTGTGAAGATGTTCCATTTAATTTAATTAAGAAATGATTGATTCTGGTTTGGCTAAAATACAACTTACATGCTGACATTATTTTCTAAACATTATTTGGATTGATGTTTATAACTGCATCTTGTGTACATTGAAGATGGCTTCAATAGAGTCTTTCCAATGGAGAAGCTGAGTTCCTTCAGCCATGAAGAGGTTCAGATGATTCTTTGTGGAAATCAATCACCTTCTTGGGCAGCTGAGGATATCATCAATTACACCGAACCCAAACTGGGATATACAAGAGATAGGTACTTTTATTCTGAGTGATTTTAAAATAGTAGCTAAAAGAAAATGTTATGTGATAGAATGTCCAGAATGTTCAATAGATGAACATGCCAAATTGGATGAAACTGATGGTTACTGAAGAGCAGGTGATTGTCTGAAATTGGATGAGATAACCATGTGTTACAACAGATATGTTAGAAGGTACTTAGTAGTTTTGTGATGAGAGAAGATAAAAAAATTACTCAAATGCAAGTAACTAGTGAAAACATAATGGCAGCTAATACAGATTACTAAAAATAGATTTTAGAGTTTTTATTCTCATGTTTGATAGTAGTTATGATTTCTTTCTGGCTGTGTACAGTTGTTACTTTACCCATATTTCTTACTCCTTCCTCTTGAGGTGTAGTTAAAAAAGAAAGTGTACTATGCAAGGGACAAATATACTTACTGGTGGTTGGCTGTCAGAAGGTAGTCTTGATGTTTTCAGGTTTGTTGGGTTTGGGATTTGTTTTTGCTGCTTGTCATGTTTGGTAACAATAACATGCAAATTACTTCTGGAACTATTAGAATAAGCCTGCTGAAATGTTTGAGCTCTACTTCTCTACTCAGTCACATGCATTCAAATGCAAGATACCCAAATAATACCCCAAGATTAAGTATGTACCTACATCTTTTTGTGTAATACTCTGCAAGGAGAGTAAAGACTTTTGTTTTGGATTTAAGGATGTTTTATTCTTAATACTCAACAGGCTCTAAAATCTTAAAATGTCTGCTGAACTGTGACTAAAGTTTGTAATCCTACTGTGTCGAATTAAGAGAAATTTTAAAAACCTCCACACTCTTGTGGTGTTATCAGAACTAATTCTTTTACTTTATTTTAAGCCCTGGATTCCTTCGATTTGTGAGAGTCTTGTGTGGTATGTCTTCGGATGAGAGGAAGGCTTTTCTGCAGTTCACCACTGGTTGTTCGACACTCCCACCAGGAGGGCTGGCAAACCTCCACCCCCGGCTCACTGTTGTGCGCAAGGTACCCCGGCCACCCTTTGATACAGTGCTTTGGCTTGGCAATGCAAGAGTTTCTACATCAACAACAATGATTTTTATTTTTGTTCTTTAATTTATGGCACTATGCCAAGGTTTCGATACTAACCTCTTGTTTCAGGTCTGCTCTCTGATACTGTATAGAGAGAGATATATATATATCTCATATATTTTCATATATAATTAATATATTTAAATATTAAAGTTTTAATGTACATATAAAGAAAGTATATTTATAAATTGGCCTGTAGCTTTGCTGATGCTGTTGTTTCTTGACAACTGGTGTTAGGTATGCAGCAAGTGCCATGAATAAGAGGACAAGTTTTAACTTCCATACTGAATGCCGTGAACAACTGCAGTAAAATTCTTGTTTTTCCTCAGGTTGATGCTACAGATGCGAGTTATCCATCTGTGAATACATGTGTGCATTACCTAAAGTTGCCTGAGTATTCTTCTGAGGAGATTATGAGGGAGCGTCTGCTAGCTGCTACCATGGAGAAAGGCTTCCACCTCAACTGAGCCGCTGACAGCAGCCTGGGACGTGGAAGTGTTTTTGATACTAGCGCAGCCTCTTGTGTTTGTGTGCAAAAAATACGATCTCCACGCTGTGCTCTGATGAGACTTGCCTTTTTTTCACCTGTGAGGCTTTAGGAAAATGTGGAATGTTTGTTAGCTGCTAATGACAAAATAAATCCTTGTAACTACACAGCCAGCAAGAAATTGGCACAGAACACTGTGTGATGCTTCAAGGGCTTGCACAACTGGAAATTAAGGTGTTTCTGTTTGACTGTTCCAAAGAACAGATCATCAGATTTTCAGTGTTCACTGATACAAATTTCTAACAGTGTATTGTGTAAAGTTTGTCTTTTAATACCCTGTACACTACGGTTGCCATCACTGATCCCTGTTTTGCTGGCTTTAAGCTAACTGGTCAGAAACTTGCTTCCTTTAAAATTTAGACTTAATGGGCATCTCCAGCCTTTTCTTTTTTAATGGTGCCTGCACTATTGGAGTATTTTAGTGGATTTTTGCGTATAATCATGCACAACCATTTTTTTTCTTTTTCTTTTAAGTGGGAATATATTTTGATTTCTCAAATGCCCTGCTATAAAGATCAAATCCTTAAGTGTGTTTGTGCAGCTCAACAATAAAGCTATTAAAAAACACTGGTTCCTAGTGCAAGGCACACTTAAAGCAAGTTTTACTTTCAGTTGTATTTTCTTTGTATATTATAAACATTTATTTAACTTGTTGCAGTTTGAAGTTTAAAAAAAAAGCACCCAATGTGTAAGCTCAAAAGTAATCATTAAAATGTTTGCAACATATAAAAATGTCTCTTCTGAATACTTCATTAGTACTTACTAAATCTCTGTACATGTTCTGAACAATGTGCCATGCTTTTTTAAATGTTTCGAAGAACTACATAAGAGAACTACTGATCTCACAAATTCATCTCTTGTGTTCAAATAATTTCAGAGTAAATGGAACTTCTTAAGAATGCATCTGGCAGTGATAACCTGCATGTGGCAGGTTTTGGTGTTCTTCAGTGAGCCCATGTGACCTGAGACTATAGTTCTTCATTACCCTGGAATAAAGTCTGGGTCAGATGATACAGCTGATCAGCTTTACTTGAGGTGGACTGGCTGTCTTGGTGTTAGGCATGTGATATTTATTGAAAAAAAGTGGCTTACAGTAAGATAAAGCAAGATGACACTATGGTTTTAAAGATTTTAAAGTAGTTGATACCAGAAAAAAAAAGGCTATTGTGTGTAGTAAGTTTTGCTTTGTGCCAGTTTTCTTTGGTAACAATCTTTTCTCACACCACTGCTGAGAGGGGCTTGCCAAAAGACTCTGCCTTGCACATACACATCAGGTTGGTGCCAGATTTCTTTTCATGGCATTGTTTGTAGGACTTTATAGCATTGTTTTTTAGATTTTCCCTAATGCAGAATTGGAGGGCAATATCCACCATCCTGCCCACTCCTGTGCCTGTCATTCTTCAGACAAACCTCTGTCCAGGTTTATGCAACTCTGCTCTAGTCCCAACATCATGTTGTTTTCATAAATGTGTTACTGTGTCAAAGCCCTGTGGATTATTCTCACACACAACACTCTTTGCTCCTTAGACCCTGGTTTCTGAGTGATATTAATGTGATCAGTATGTGTTTTCACACAGAATATTTTTGTTCAGTATCAGGTTATATGTAGGGTTGGGTTGGAGGTTAAGAAGAAGGAAGCAGATAACAGTTCTAGAAAGGTAAGTGGAAGTAAGCTGAGATTGCTAACTGTCCCCTGACTTGCAGAGTAGTGTGCAGTGTGAATCAGCATTCTGGATGCCTGGGAATGCACCTTCACATAGCTACTGCTTCCTGCTCAAAAAGGGAGATTTCATTCGGTACCTACCTGATCCTGAGAACTTGTATATCTTTTATTACACATCTTCTGTAAGAGTTTTAATCTTGATGCATAGATAGCATATACAAGAGAAAAAAAAAATACACTGGTGTGCCAAAATAGGAAAGATTTTGTGTAATTTATGAAGTCAGCATGACAAAAGAGCATTAAACTTCTGATTTTAAGTATCTTTTATTAATATTATAATATTTAAGTGCTAAATAATTCCATTTACAACTTGCAAAGTATGCAAAAATATTTAATACACCAGTACTTTTCTTTTTGTGTCCATGACTTGCATGTCCAAAGGGAGGGAAACCAGCTTTTTGATGAAGGATTAATATAGTTTAGAAGTGGGCATAAAAATCACAGAACCATTATTAACAGTAAATTTTGCATGAAAATAAATCAAGTTGGTGCTTAAGGGAAGGACTGAAACTCAGTTGGAATTAGTATTTCTTTGGTTTTTGTCTTCTAGGTCTGGCATGATACTACATAATTCAAAGTGATACCTAGTCAGTCATGGTAAGTTTCCATTTCTTCATCCTCAAATGTTTTAAAATTATTGACCATTCTTGGAAGAGTTCTGCTGGGTCAGTGAAGCTGCATCTGAATGCATCCACATGTTTAGCTGTGTGTTTCCCACTGGGTACACAGAGTATAAGAGAAATGGAAAATATTTTCCAACTAATTTGAATGTTGCATGAGTCAGTCTTGCAACAGCAGAAAACTGCTATAGGCACATTCCTGATGCTTTTGCCATCTTTTGTAAAACACCTTAGTCACGCTTGCATCTTCTAGCCTTCTGCCACTTTGTCAAGCACAAACAGCGGGGCAAGAATTCTGTTCCGGTTCGTTTCCACAATGCAACCATTTAGCACCATTTCATCCAAAATGATGTGCACTCTGTCCAAATTGAACATGATCTAGAAATGTTTCAAGTTAAGTGTATTTTGAACAATGTGAAGATATTTCTGTAAATTTTTATTAAAGACTTAGATGCCTAAGATTATTTTTTCTGAATTAGGTACTTCTTAATTTATTGTAGTTTATTTACTGTTATGTTAATGAAGCTAGGGAAGCAGTTCAACTGACACTTTTTCCTGATCACAGAGTGGTCAGAAGTAGAGAAGTTGAAGCCCCCAGCAGTATCTTGTCCTGGAATATAGTAGTAGTACATAGTGGCAAAAAGCCAGGTAAACTTATACTTAGATATGGGTGGTTAATTTTACTGTCTGCCTGAGTACCATGTATTGTCTGGCTATGAAGTGTTATCAAGGGGTCACAACCTTCTAAGCGAAGATGCAAAAATTCTGCATTCTTCAAAGAAAAGTAATTACCAAGTTCTTAAACACTAGATTCTCAAAATTTCCTTGCCCTGAATTACTAACAGTATTTGATCTGCTTGGAAATAGCTTAAGAGGAGTATGTTGATACATGAAGTTGAGTCATTGATCTAGCAGTAAATCTCATAAAGAAGAGCAGAAGTAAATAAATGGTTCGTACTTTTAATGCTTTCTAAAATATATTTTTACTCTTTAATATTCACCCAAAGGAAAATAAACTGGAGCAATACAAATTTGTATAGTTGTGATACATGAAATTTGTCCACAAGCACATCTGTTTTTCTTTATCTAACAGTATCTGTCTCAGAAAAAAAATTATGAGAGACCCTCCAGGGTATGAAGTCGTGGGCATTCATGACACGAGTGCACACATGCAGACATGAGTGTCCAGCACATCCACTGAACAACTGCCAAGGTTATGCTGGGAAAAGAGACTTGGATGTTGCCATGTATCACCAGAACCTGAAATGGAAACGGGCACAGCAAAGCAGCCTGCTGGGTGCATCTGTTATGCCTCACTGACATACATACACGGAGCATGAATAACCCTTTATCTGCCTTACTCTCCACCTGTTGCTGCCCTTTACATGTGCTCTATGCTGAGCACAACAGATCTGCATTGCCTTAATTTTGTACCTTCTAAATCTTGCCCATGTTGAGGACTGCTGCAGTGGAGCTAGCAGGACTTTGTACAGTAACTGCTAAATACATCTCTCTATACCTTTCCCCCACTTTGATGAGTCTCTTGAGTGCCTTCTCTCCCACTATTCTATTTATGACACTATGAATTGAACTCAGGAAGACAGCCTGGTTTTGCTCTAGTCTTTGTATTTATGTTAGTGGACTTCCCTGCTGATCAGTGGAGTTGTAAGAATCAGGTTTTTGAAGGCATCAAGAGTTTCCTCTGCTCAGTGTGATAAATATCAGTCTTATTTTTTGAACACGACTCAGGCATTGAAGACTGCTCTGTCTCCTGACTGCCACTGGATTTGACTTTGGCAGTCAGCCATACTGCTTTGCCAAAGAGCTGGAGCAGTGTGAGTACTGAACTACAAATGGCAACAGCTCAGGAGTCAGGTATCTGTATTTGTTCCTCCTTGCTGTGAATGCTCTGGGCTGAATTTGGTGCTACTGTGTATTTGTGCAGAAGGGGAAGCAATTTTAACACTGTTCCAGCAGAAGTGTTCTGCCTGACCAAGAGCACAGCATGTCTAGGTATGTGTAGTAGCACAATTCAGGTCCCCAAATAACTTTTCTACTAGTTACTGCTAGGTGAGAAACTATAGATGTCAACAGGGTCTTGGGGATGGCCATGGTTCATCATACAATTTTCTGACCTAAACTTAACTACCTAATTTAATTCTAAATTATTTTTGAAATACCAGACTTCTTCCTGAATCTGACCATAGGCCTGCATTGTTTCTAAAAATTGGACTTGTGCCTTTTGATACCGAGGAGCAGTGTTGTCCTTACAACTTCAAACAGTCACCATTGCTGTGCTACCAGAGACAAAGGTGGTAGCTTTACTTGGCTTGGCAGTTTAAAGATGGAAGACAAATTTCTTGCTGTGATAAACTTATTGAGTAAATCAGCCTTTACAGAAATACTTTAATCTAAGAAGTTAGGACTTCTTTCTTACAGTAATGTGAGAATTTTTAGAAAGACAGCTGTTTTGCTGCTTAGTTCACCTCTGGCACTGCTCTGCACTGGGCTACAGGATCTGTTAAGGAAATTAGATAACATTCCATTCATGTTTCAACAAGTGAGAAAGCCAACTCCTCCTGGCTTTTAATTTTTACACTCTACCACTGATTTACACTGCCCCAGTTCCCATGGCAGAGCCCAGACCTTCCTCTTCCTCTAACAGTTCCAAAAATCTAAAACCCAGACGACTTAATCAACCAGGACCGTGATGATGCAGCAACCTGCCACTCCCATCTTATTTTTCTGCATCATCCTGTTTAAGAAAACATTTAAATCACATCTAGCACTGTTTTTTGCCCTGCTGTATTTCCAGAAGAAGCAATACCATGTAAAAGGAAAACTGTAGCCACGCCAGTAAGAATCTTGGAGCTGTGTCACTCAGACCCAATGGAGTTCAGTGAGATGTCTATTTCCCTGCAGGCCATTCTAGGTTATTTCCAAATGGGCTTACTCCACTGCAGAGAAGTGGTATGACTTCTGCCCATCTCTAATGTGGTAATCTCACAGTCATCATTCCAGAAGCAGTAATTTAATCTGCAGTTTGAATGGGGATACTAATACCATTCTGGAAAGATCTATCAACTTGATTTTGGAAGGTCCCAAAGCATTCTTTAACCTCTACCCTCAACCTAACATCCCACCTCCTTTTACCACACTGTTCTTGGCAAACAATGGGATTGTACAGGGAGCAACCCTGGCTCTTTTCCCCTTCCTGTATGTTTCACCTATGCTTTATGGTTACGTCTTGCCCAACACAGCTCAGCCATTCATGTCTGAATGCCTTGCCCAGGGAGGGATATGTATTTGAGCCTTAGCAAGGCTCATCCTCCCCACCTGTTACTTGTTTGGCAAGTGATCCCAGCTTTCAGGGTTTAAAGCCCTGAAGTCACAGATCCACACCCAACTGAAAGGAGCAAAGCAAACCAGTTTGAGCAGCTGGCAACAGGAAAAAGCTGTATTTGGTGTTTGCACTGCCATGTGCTCCACCCAGAGCTGTCATTTAAAGTCCTGCTTCCAGTAAGAATCCTGGCTGCCCACAAAAAGAACATTAAGGGACTTTCACCAGATCCATGCAGGGGATAACAGGGCTTTTAAAAACAAGAATGCAGAGGAAAATGTGTTAATGTCTGCATGCCAGCCTGGGCAAAGGTGAGGCCTTCCCCTGGCTTTGGCTTCCCAATTTCTGGCAATGCTGCAGCAGCTGCATACCAAGCAACAGAAGTAAATGTACCTACACAGCTGGCATTTTAAATGTTACACTGGCTTTTGGGAACCTAAAGAGCTCTCTTTCTTAAAGACATTAATGGTACTTTCTACTATTCCAGAGCTTTTATGGCAAATGCATACTAAGAGGAAGTACATGTGACACAATACTTGTCCTTTCCCAAAACATTATATAGACAGTTGGGCAGGGAAGAGGGGAAGGAAAGAAGGGGAAAAGGCACAGTTAGAACGTGCATGTAATAAATAAATTCTTCAGATGGAAGCATTTTAAGAGATCTCAGGGCTTTCCAGACAAGTAATTGAAGGGTGTGTTCAGGCTTAAGAGATGATGAAGTGCACCTTGTGATCACAGAACACACCCAGGAGCACACACAAAGGCTTTGTGGATTACAGTACAGGTACATATGGGGCAGATGGTTTGCTACTGAATATACAGCACTACAAACCCTTCATTTCCATAGTGTACATTCATCTTCAAATAGAGATCAGTTGGAGTTGCTACTTTATTTAGTCTAGACTCATACATTCTGACTTATCTTTGCCAGTGTTCACTTTCTATAACTTTTAGCCTATCTAGTTGCAGGCACTTTTAAGGCACTGAAACCCATGAAATGCTTTCTTGACCATTTCTTCCTCAAATCACTATGCTAATATTAAATAGGAGACAAAGGTGCCTTCAAGTTCTGTGAAATTCTGGAACAACTAAGCTAGTTTTAAGCTAGTCTTTATAGGTTTCCCTTTCACCCACTTACGTTATAGTGCGAACTCAAGTATATCCTTACAAATTCTCAGAATAAATTCATCATTCAATTTTCTCACCCCTTAAATGCACTGTATTCTCAGTGTTGTCCTAAGGGGAACTGAAGAATAGCTGATTCACATGAAGTATTCTCCGTATCAAAGCTTCTTATCTATCCTAGGAGGAGCAGCCAGCAGCTAGTTGCAATGGAATGTAATGGCTTTTTTGGATCAAGAAAACATTCTTCAGATGCTTAGTCCTAGAGCACTCTGTCACCTCCTCCCTTCCCACAAGGGGAGCGTGTCTGTTTCTCTAGAAGTTAATAATGTGTCTTCAAGTAAGCTTTGCTTCACCAGTTCAAGCAATAAAAAAGTTACCTTTACTAATTTTAGAAACTGTCATACTTACCAGCATTTTGTTCTCTATAAAGCTGCTGTCCTAACACTCGTGTTTTTATAGTCTTTTTTGTCCTCATCATAGCAAGAAAGTAGTTCCTATACCACCCAAGCTGGAGTTTTAGTACTACAGAAAACCCTTCCCACTTATTTTATAGACAAAGTGAGGCTTATCCAGGGCTATTAACACATTAGGGCATAGCAGCCCGAGGACAATATCTGTACTTGTTCATTTATCTGGCCCAACAACACTACTTAGTGATATTTTAAAACCAATCCAAACAACTTTAGGAATGTTATGTCATTCCAGCCTAGGTACTTTCTAAGTGTGCAACTGACTCTCAAAATGTAAATGGACATCATATGATGGGTAAGTGGTTCACAATTCACACATGAAAGCTTCTGTAAAAAGCTGGCTATTCTGAAGTATTTAGTCAGCCAATAGGTAGTCTGTATTCATTTTTGCAGAATACATGAGAGAAATATGCAATTGTTTGTGCAGTGTTTAGCATCATACCTGCCTACACCATACATACCAATATGATGTATAAATCCTGTTGGGAAAGATTCAGATTGGACCCAGTCCCTGCCTTGTGCCCAAGGCACTATTCCTGACATCTGACTCCAGACAGACCGTGACAAAAGCTACAGTGTGGATGCGCTGGATGAATTCAGCTGTGGACCTTAACGAAAGCTGGAGTTCTGCCTCTGCTGGAGCTGCATTACCAGGAATACTGGGGTAATGCACTATGTCTGGGAGCTGCAAGAACCACTGCACGTGCTGCAGGCTTGGTGTGGGCTCTAGGGGCATTTCAATTTTGTGATAGGCTCAGCCTTTGGATTTAACTGGGCTTTGTTCTGTGCATGGCTGAATAGCCTTAGTAATTGTAGTCTACTTTAAATGGGTTTTGAGTTCATGCCATTTCCTGCTATTTTTTCAAGTTAGTAAACACTACTGTCTATATAGAATAGCCACTATCACATTTAAAATAAACTTCCTATGGATCTGTACACAAAAATATTAGTAGAGACTCAAGAAATTATGAGAGTCTCCGGCAAGATACTCTGTAAACTAAGATTCTGTAAATACTACTCGGTGTTCACTGTTGCAGATCTTCAGACAATACCTTCTCCAGCAGATATTTTGCATCCAAGCTAACTGCACTGAGCAGTGTGAGTTAGTGTGAGACCATTTGGCAAAGGCAATGGTTTAATCGCAGGGGAGGATATTTTCTTTCACATTTTGAAAGGCAGGTTGATGGTTTATTTCTTGCACTGCAATAATAGCTAAAGGAACTTGTCCAGATTGTTCTGGATCAGCTATTCAAGCTGTTGTCAAAAATAAATACAGTCCTGAACAATCCACTTCCTCTTAGTTATACCTCTGCTTTACATTTAATAAGGGAGGGTATCTCATTTCATTTTCACTATTTTAGGTAGCCTTTCAAGTTAAGAATTAAGCTCTCTAAATGGGAGAATTATTTTGTACATATATAGAAGTAAAATGTTTTATTGTGAATTTGTTCCTGAAATGTCTATCATAAAAAGATGCACTTCTGAATGCTAAAGCTACATACTTCATGCATACATCATATATGTTAAGGAGAGATGTATCAGATATGAGCTTTTCCAGTATTTTTTCCACTATGACCAAGTAAGTTAGTAATGCACACTCCTATTTTCTAAATATTTATATTCATACCATCATGCAGATGAGACCCATGTAGATTAATTTCTTCAGGAATCATTCAGACATGGTATTGCACCTGCTGCCAACATTAGTGTTGGCCTATAATGCAACAACTTCTCCAAACAGTGCAGACTAAGAACAGGATGCCATCCACAGAGATCTCAACAAGCTCAAGAATTGTGCCCATGGGATTCTCATGAGGTTTAACAAGACCAAGTGCTGGTGCTGCACCTGGGTCAGAGCAACCCCCGGTATCAGCACAGGCTGGGGATGGACAGATGCAGAGCAGCCCTGCCCAGAAGGACTTGGGGGTGCTGCTGGAGGAGAGGCTGGACATGACCCAGCCATGGGCACTCCCAGCCCAGAGAGCCAAGTGTGTCCTGGGCTGCATCCAAAGCAGCGTGGCCAGCAGGGCCAGGGAGGGGATTCTGCCCCTCTGCTCTGCTCTGTCAGACCCCACCTGCAGTGCTGCATCAGCTCTGGGGTGCCAGCACAGGAAGGACATGGAGCTGCTGGAGAGACTCCAGAGGAGCCCACCAAGATGATCAGAGGGATGGAGCATCTCTCCTATGAGGAAAGGCTGAGAGAATTGGGATTATTCAGCCTGGAAAAGAGATGATTTAGAAGTGACTTTATTGGGGCCTTCCAGTACCTAAGGGAAGCCTTACAAGAAAGCTGGAGAGGGATGTTTTACTAGGCCATGCAGTAACAGGACAAGGGGAAATGGCTTCAAACTGAAAGAGAGCAGATGTAAATAAGATATTAGGAAAAAATTCTTTACGATTAAGGTGGTAAGAGACTACCCCAGTTTTCCCAGAGAAGTCGTAGATATCTCATCCCTGAAGGTATTCAAGACCCAGAGTGGATGGATCTCTGGGCAACCTGGTCTAGTGGAAGGTGTCCCTTCCCATGGCAAGGGGTTTGGAACTAGAAGACCTTTAAAGTCTCTTCCAGGCCAAACCATTCTATGACATGCAACAGCCTTTCTCAGCTATTAAACAGGGTAGTGGGAGTAGCTCAAGGTGTAGAGCTCTTGGCAGAAAATCACTGAGCAGAGGCAGAAGGATTTAGAATTGTCAATATACCAAATGACTCAGATAATCAGGCAATTGCATGCTCAAAGTACACTGTATGGAAACATAGGGATTCTTTTTATATGTAATTACTAAATAGGTCAGGTTAGTCTAATTTGGTAAAGCTCATATACATGAACACATAGTTCAGGATTAGAACTAACTGAATACAGAAAAAATGTATTTCTATAATCGCTCACATACCTTAAGTATCCCTTCACACTGGAATGTCATTATTGCTCTTTCATAGTATCAGTGAATTTAAGGGTTTTACTAACAGCACAGCATTTTCTAAATTTCAGGAAGGAAACAGACATATGTGAGTGTGTATATATATATAGTCAGCAAATGAGACAGTTACAGCATGTAGCAAGCTTTAAAATATTTTCAAAAGTGAAATTAATTATTTCCTGTTGTTTTTTCTTTTTTTCCGTCTTCAGTAAAGAAGCAATTACAAGAAAATTTACAGACTTTTCCTATGTTCTTCATAAGTGGTAATTCCTAAAGTAAATAAACTAAATTACTTGACAGTACTTGATTGCAAGATGGCAACTGTATTTCAGTTGTGTAACTGAAACTCTTTGTACAGCAGAACTGCATTTAACCAACAACAAATATAAGCATAAGAACTGCAGGAGTAGAGTCAACATGCAGTGGAACTGGAAGAACTGAGAAGGAAGACTGTGCTACATTCTCCTGGTTTAATTTTTCCAGTATTGTGTTTTATTTACTTGCTATTTGTGTTTAATTGTTCAGGACTGTATTTTAGTATTTGTATTTGGGTGAGTTTTAAATCATATTTTGATTAATACCCTGCAAAACATACACATGAAAATACAGCAGCGTCAGGGGAGGAGTGGGAAAAGAAGTTAACACCTCGTTTCCTAAATATTCTCATCCCAGGTTTTTTCCCTCCTTCCAAAGATATAGAAAGTAAAACTCACTTCTTGCTTTCATTAAGTAAGATCAAACTGCAAACATAATCTTAGAAATAGTGCTGCTATTTGGCTCAAGACACAGATGTACCATTCAGTTGTTATGACAGTAATTTCAATATCTATTTTATCGTAAACTCAAAGTGAAACCTTAAACTGGTTAAGCCTGAAAGTTCCCTATGAATTTAACTTTTCATGTACTCAGTTCTCTCAAAGCAAGCTCTCTGTGTCTTACTTTAAATGGAAGCAGGTTTATCTTAATGATGGAGGATTTAAACAGGTGACCCATTTGAACATCAGCTATGCTTTCAGAAAGGTGCCAAAATGGTGCTACTTACTCCAAGTGCAAAACTGGTGAACATCTGCATTGACTTGAGTGACAGTCAGTGCTATGAAGACAGTATGAACTGGAACATATACCAAAAAGCGATAACAAATTGATTTCTGATACTGAAAAGGATACATCTAATTCACTCTGCAAGGAAAAGAGATAGCTATTAGTTACAGTTTGATCTCTTATCTCAGATGATCTCATCTCATAATCATTAAACATTACACATCCCTTCAAAGGATAAAGAAAGTCTTCAAAATAACGATAGAAAATTTTAGAGTGATTCAGATATGTGTTCTGGACTGAACAATTACACGCTCTTTCCTGCAACACTGTTTTGCTTTACATGTGTTCCCTGTCTCTGTAATCAAAGCTAATGTTTTACTTTAAAAACCCACTGAGGTTACCTACAAGTAACAATTTGAATATAGGCAGTGTTATCAGAGTGAGTGGGTGGAAAACCAGCAGCTCTAATCACAGCAGTTCCAGCCCTATATTCTCTTTTCCTCCTACAAAACCAGGACATTTATGCCAAGTTTACACAGTTGAAGTTGCTGCAGATAATTTCAACAGCAAAATCTAGACATTGTATATACCCATGGCTGTGGTAGTGGCTGCATTTATTAGGAAAGGCAAGGCAACTCCAAGCTTTGGACCCTTAGCACTTCTAAGTACTATCCAGCCCCAGAAACACAATTCTTCATCTAGTCATCATTTCCCTTCTATTTTTGGATTTTCCCCAAGCACTACTACTCATTTAACCAAAATGTCTGATTTAGAAGCCCTTGTGGTCTCTCTGCAGTCAGCAGAAGAGATGGGGATCTTCACCAGCTGACTCAGCACACTTGAAGCATGACTCACTTTCTTGAGATACTCGTCAGTCTGTGCCAGTAATGGGAGCTTAGGATGACCAAATTTCTAACTTAGGTGCCTCAGTTAAATAGCTAAACTTAGAAAGAATTAATCACAGCCTTAGCACTTAAGATCAGGTACAGCTGGGTGGAGATTCCCCAGTCTCTACTAAAAGAGGGAATCTTTACTTGCTACCTAGAGAATTTAGTTTGATAACATGGTTTTCCTCCAGCGTCTAAACCTGGTTTTAAGGCAGAGTAAAGCTGGTAAGTTTTACTGGTAAAATTGCTACTACTTCTGTGGTCTAAAGATGATCTAAACTGGACTGGTTCTAGTCTACAGGCCTCTGCTGAATGACTCTGCCATTCTTCAATTAGAAGTTTTTACTGCATCACAAAAATTACATTTTAAGGGCCCGGTCAGTTTAAGTTTTCTCAGCATTAAAAAGTTGTTGGAGACATTGGAATTATTCTGAAAAGTATGCAGAATTTTTCCTGGGCAGCCATATAAAAGTGAAAGGGACTCAGAATTACATCTCACAAGCAACTTTGAAAGCTTTCCCCCTAATTCCATTAATGTTTGTTCTCATATCTGAATTCAAGCTCTGTAAACTCCATTATATAAAACTAGAGTACGTGAGAATGTCTAAAGCTCTCAAGTCTAAAAATAATAGATGACAAAATGTCCTTCTAGAATGGGACACGTTCTCCTTTCCCAGAGTTGTCTCCATTGCTATCATCATAATTTGGGATTCTGCTAAAACTCTGCAAATCCTAAACAGTAATCTGTAAAAGTACAGATTTATACTTTCTTGCTCTGTGGTTACTGTCAGAAACCCCAGCTAGAATTACAGCCCTTGTCTTAGTGCTCTGCCATTTACTGTGTTATATGATATTAAAACCAGAACCATCAAATGGCATGAGATTTCTTTTAGCACCCCCCTTTTAGGTTCCTCTAGTCTCAAACCCAAAATGCTATGAAAAATTAAAAAAAACCCCTCTGGTATGATGAACTCAGCAAATTTCTAACAGCTATCAGTGGTTGGGTTATATGTGTGGTCAAAGGATTATACGTATACTATATTTATATGTATAATAATTACATCTATTTTTGCTCTGCTTTAATTGAATAAAATTTGAGAGGTAGTTGGCAACTATTAGCTCAATCAGACAAATAAGATGTGACTAAATTTCATTGTGCATTCCTGTGCTGCCGAGATCTAATTCCATTCCTGGTTATCATTGCTTAGGTTGGGACTACAGTCAGCAATTTTAAGAGAATCTGAACTCAGTGCAGTCAGAAAGTGATATACTTGGTACCAGCAGTTTCAATGGGCTGGGGCAACGTCAGCTGAGATAACAGCCTAAAAGATTTGCAAAGCATCCAAACAGTGAAGGGTGCAGATGACTTTTTCAAGCATGTCCTTTAATTCACAGAGGGAGCTCTGCCATGCCTGCTATGGTACTAGAACTGAGAAAGCAGTTACAGACCCTGCATACTGATATCTTGTATGTACAGTTAGCAGTGTAATACCCTCAAGTACATGGACTACAGTGGAAACTATCCAGTCCTCTTTTCTGAGAGATATCCAACACATTTCAGCAAAGATTAACTGAAACTCTGCCAAAGTATGACTTCAGTAAATTTTTTTTTGTAACAAGATTATTACAAACCCTATATAAAATAACAAATGTTCTAACCAGAATTACAATGCTGCATTTTCAAACTTTGTAAAAACAAGCAAGCAAAAAAAATGTCCCACCAAAAGGAACAGTGTCATTTTAAGTGGAGCCATGTCTGACGTTGAATCCTTAACAAAATTACTATCCCTATAATAGCTGTTTTATCAGATATCCACTGTTGCCTGACAACAATATGGGGAGTACAAGTACAGACTGGTTTCTTAGGTTTCATTTGCTCCATTCCTCTGATCTTGTTCAGTGAGAGTGATGTCAGTTCTCTGCTTCATGTTTATACCATCTTAATCATGAATAAAGTTCATTTGGGGAATGTAATGCTATAAAATGCATAAGAACAGCAAAGTAAAATCTCTTTATTTCTTTAAAATATATAAAATGCCCATAGCTAATTTAAGAGTATATGACCCAAAGAAACCCCATAAAACCATGCTTTTCTAACAGAAATATTTCTGATATTCCTTGTCTGATAATTTATAACCCATGTATACTTTTACTTCTCTGAAAAATCAGCTCATACTGCCTTTCCCCACAGTGATAATATTTATCAAAATTCTAAAATACTAAATATTTTTCTCCTTTGATTTATTCTCTGAAATGACACTTTCACCAAAGTTTTGAAAGAGAAAAATATTTCGTAACAGATTCAGTGTCTCACTCACCACTCTGCTGAAGTATTTGTCCAAAACTTCCACAAAATTATGGATTAGTTCATATACTGCCATCTCATTCTGAAATTAAAACCAACTGAATATTAAATCAATATCTAGAAAATGTAATAGTATTCTTTGTGTTAATTCAGTTTGTGGTGAATGAAAAGCCATTAGACAATAGAGTAAGTCCTCTGCTCAGGCCATGTAGTCACCCAGCTGAGATGCCGAGAGCTGGGCAGTGCTCAGGGCAGAAGCTCCAGGTCAGCCACACAGAGCAGCTTTGCAACAGCCAATGGATTCCCTCACCAGGCTGCTGCCATCCCACTGCAGCCTTTGTTCCACCGCCTCCCAGCTCAGCCTTATGGACACACACAGCTAACCAGGTTAAGCTTGCCCATGCTGAAGTCACACCAGCCAGCTGTAGCACAGAGCCAGCCTCTGCTGGGCGATTTCTGTAGCAAAGCCAAAATAATTTGTCCCAAATTGCCTGCCATGATAACCCTGACCTGAAGATACTGTGGTAGGCAGCAGCTACCTTCCACACCACCCTGTTAAGGTCTCCAACATAAAGAACTGAATTAATTTCTGAGAACCAGTTATCAATGCAAACACTAAGGCCTCCCAGGTGCAACCTGAACAAATGAAATAACAGTACTTGTCAGCTTTCAAATACCTTTCTTTTTTTTCCCTTTTTGAAAAGCAAAATAAATTGGCATCTTGATAGCTGACAGTATAGGAATTTTTTCTTTGGCCAAAGACATTAAAAGCAGCGAGAAGTCTTCCCAGATGAGACAGCTGACCTAGCTGTAATGCTAACATTTGTTGAGAAGTGCCACCTCACAAAAATTTGTGCAGAATCAGTACAAGGGTCAGGAAGACTACCTCATTGTAACAGTTCATTCTACCGCTGAAGACCAAAGTCAAACATAGCACGCTTGCTTTTATACCTCTCTTGCTTCAAAGAAATAAAACTGGATGAAGACTTAAGCTCTAGCCTGTGATAATTACTATAAATGTTCGTTGCAAGAGGGTATATAATTTCGTACCTCTGTCTGGTCGATGCCAACAACTATGAAAAGGGCTGCATACTGTCTGTACACCAGCTTGAAGTCCTTATACTCAATGAAAGAGCACTAGGCAGAAACAAAATGAGTCAAATATAGCAGCTGCCATTTAAGCATACCACAGTGTAAGGCACATTGCTCAAAGGGCCTGAGCTTTCAGGTTTGAAAGACCCACAGAGAACATGGATTTCCCAAGATTCATCAATTTAACTTTAAAGAAATTTAGTACGGTAACTACTGTGTGGTTACACCACACTTTCATCTGCTGGCAGAAAACATGCCACTACTTTTTAAATGGAAAAGCTAAAACATGCAGAACAAAAGTGACTTGTTTGGGATTATAAAGGCACCCAATACTTTCCCATAATTTTCATTTGCAAGCCCTTTCAAAAAGAGACCTAAAGGTAATTTTCCTATTTAAAAAATTATCAGTATTTTAATACAAAAATTAAGAATATTAGACTTCCAGACCGAGTGGGGAATTAACATGTCTTTCCCAACAGGAAGGAGCCAGCAGATGGCGCCGTTTCACGCCGCTAGAGGAGATGTCGCCGCCTTTTCTCTCCGTGTCATTTCGCCCGGTGCCCGAAATGGCAGCGGCAGCGCCGGCAGCTCCTGCGCTGGAGCCTGCGCTCGGAAATGCCCCCGCAGGAGCAGCACGAAGACGTTATTTCTTTAGCCGCTGTCAAAGCTGCGAACTAAGTGACTTATAAAAACTGCTATTTTATTGAGCTTTCCTAGAATGAAGTATGCAAGGAGTGCTGTGCAAGAACACACATCATTAATGAAGAGTAAAAAAGCTGACTTCAGAACACAAACAGATAACTTAATTCACTGTCCAAGTCACATATTTCTCCTCTAATTCAAGTCAGTGTTCCAAAGTTTGGTGCTTTTCTTAAGAACCAATGATTTTATTAAGAGAGCAATGAAAATCTCAACTTTCATCCAACTTTAGATTAACTGAACAAAACTTTAGATTAAGTTTTCATAATTTGGAATCCTCTACCCTAAGTTTAAACTTGGAGCTGTCAGTACTCTGCCTTCTACCTTCTGGCAAAACAGTAATATCCCTCCATCCATCTCTATCAGACAAGCAATACAAGGATAAAATGAGTTTTTCCTGGACTTCTGAGCTTTTTCAAACGAAGAAGAGGAATCTTCATGACAGTGATACACACAACTCCAAAATCTCTAAGCCTCAGAAAAACGTATTTATTCAATACAGAATAACAGTTCAACTGACTGAACCATAATCTAGCAACTCAATCTTTTTTATCATGGATACAAATGGAATAATGACCTGTGATAGAAACTGATAGGTTTCAGAATTATCAATAGGAATATTGTGAGATGGGGGGAAACGTGTATATGTATAGGAAAGTTATAAGATGCGGATAAAATAAAACCTACAAAACCTACCTCATCCTTTGAGCGGGAGAGACAGTTTTTGATTACTTCAGCTTCCAGCATTGTCCGTTTATTAATTTCTACATGCTCATAATATCTGGACAGTCTTGTTTGACCTTGTTTGTTAACCATAAGAAAAAATTTTATCATTTCTTTTTTGTTGATTTCAGTGGTGGATTTTAATTTTGTGTGCAGGAATCAAGAGGAGTATTTCTGGGAGCAGGGGAAAAAAAAAAAGAAGATAATACATAGGAATAAAGACTTCCTAAAAGCTAGCCAACCCAGGTATGCATATATTTATGACTGAGTTTATTGCCAAAATATAGAACATTAAAAAAATATCTCAAATCTTTTTCACACATTCCATGGAAAAACTCCCATTTTCCCCCACACAACTATTCACAAACTATCTAATAAATAATGGCTTTCAAATTTGAAATTTTCACATTTCAATCAAATTAATTTCTTGATAGCATTTGGGAAATTGGAGGAGTAAACAATTACTTCTTCATAACCATAAATCTACTCACCATTTTCTTCCTGCATGCTAACTGGTTTGTGAACATCAGAAGTTTTCCCCATACCAAACCACACTAATACAGCTCCTAAGAGCAAAATTTGTCTATAAGCACTTTTTTCCCCCCCAAGCTGTATTTAACAATTACACTCATACCATTGTCTTATCAAATTGAATGGAGAGATGACAAAGGGAAATGCATGGGCCACAACACATGATAATTTCTTTAATCCAGAATGAGAGACTCCTAAATATTTGGGTATCGGCAGTATCAACATGTATCTTCAGCTGCACCAGGAACTAATGAAATCTATCTTCTCCTGTCTGATTTCCCACACTGATGCAAAAGGTAAATTCTGCACTTAATGAAAATTAAGTGTGGGTCTTCAATAGCTAAAAAGAAATCAGTTCACATTAATTACTCAAGAGCTTTATGTCAATATAAATAAATATTAATCCACCCAACACCACTGAAACATAGCTGTATAATAGAAATAAACCACATGCAATGTACAGTGAAAAAGGGCATTAAAAAGAGCACAGCATATGTCAGAAACTACTTGCTAAACAATTGACATCTGTGATGTTTTGAAAAGCATGAAAATAGAATAAGCTGCAGATGTAATTTTTTGAAATAGAACTTCTAGGTTATTTTCTTTAATGCCTGAGAACAATCACTGTAATGTTTTCCATCTGACTCTCTATTTGCATCCCAGATTTATTGGCCCAAATAATCTTGAGGTTTGTGCACTGGAAATACAGCAATTACTGCAAAAGTTATTCCTTTTTTTCCAGTTCTGAAGCGTTGGTCCTTACCCAATCCGTCTTAGGTCTCACAGCTTCTATGACAAAGTCTAAACAGAAAAAACCTATCAGGAATCCACGAAACAATACAGTGTAGCTCTTTAAGTAAAAACAGAGTATCTTAATGCAGAAAAGCAAAAGGTGAAAAAATACAAGGCAAGCTCCATAGGTGCTTCATCGTATTATTAGCAACTTGAATAAGCTGGCTATGTACCATGCATGGGTGACAAATCTTTCATGACAGTGATGCAGCTAGTCCCAATATATTGTGCTGACCTCAATTATTGCTTACTTCTGATTCACAGTGGTCACTGTTTTCTGAAAGAAAAGCCACCTCTTTTACCATCACTTGGATCTCAAGAAAGTGACTCTCTCTCAGTGTACTGTGGTTTACTCTATCTACAAAGAAGTTTAGATTTCCGTATGTAATTTCAAATGTATTTTTACTAATTTGACTTGATACCGAGAATTCATTCTTAGTTGACTGACACATAATCAGTTCAGGATCAGCTCTCAAGATAACAGAATCTATTTGGAATCATGACAATCCCAGAGCTTTCTCACCTCCTCCAGGCACATGAAGCCTCTTCAGGAGCGCACTTCTATTGCGTCACTCCGACAGCAGTTGTGGATGCTGGTCAGTGCTGCTGCCGTGGTGCACGAGGCTTGTGCACTGCACCCAGGGCTTCTGAATCAGCACAAGTCTGAGAAAGAATGAACCAGGTCATTAAGATTAAAAAAATGCCCAGATAGAAATGTATGATGAGATTTTCACTGTTGGATGGCAAGTAAACTGACTTTGATGACTAAATGGGAGACTACCATCTATACAATCTCTGCTGTGTTTAGTATATGGCTTCTTTCCCCCCCCCCCACATTCTATTTTGAATTCCTGCCTGAAGTTAGAGTTGTAATAAGATGTCTTAATATTTTTAAGCAAAAAGTTGAAATACTAAGATGACATAGTCAGTTTTTGATAAAAACCTTCCAAGAAGGACAAGAATGAACAACTCCTTCCAGCTCAGAATGATGCCCCCTAGCAAGAGCCAACCTTATGACAGAAGGAACCTGAAACTTTAAAGCTACTTAAGAAGAAGCTGTGGCATGAAAGACAATCTAAGAAATGCTGCCCATTGTTTTAAGCAAGCTCAGACACAGGAGACCAACTGAAAAACAGCAGCGTAGATGGCTTCTATATTCATCCGAGTTTTACACTTCATCTTTGTGTTTGGCACTGCTGAAACAAGAATTAATGGTTCTCTGTTTTGATCCAAGCTATTTTAATAATTTAGTCATAAATGGTACCAATGGCTTGAGAACAGGACAGGGAGAACAATACAACTACCCCAGGAGTACTGACAGAGCTGTTGTACTTCGAGTTACTGTTAAGCAATACGTAACAGGAAAACATGCGACAAATTCATACGTATGATCCTATTGCAGGATTGGCCCCTAATCCTAATTATTCCTTTATTAACCTAATCTTTGTACATGGTTAATCCCTTTCTGATGTTATGACTATTTTATCTGCATGTATCCTTATGAATGGCCTGGACTGTTTTACAGATGAAAATATTTAGACCAGATTGGTTTTTTTAAAATCTGCACAAATGCTCTTATCCAGAATAGATTAAAAAAAGAAAAAGCTAATAAGGTTGTAACAGAGGTAGAACCACAGTAGCACTCAAAAGTGTTATCTGTAATTTATAAGACAATTATTATTCATAGGATTAGAAAACATAATCAACAGGTTTTGAATCTGTAGGAAAGAGGTCCACTTTCTGTAGCCATTTCTGTATTTTCCCACCAGCCCCAAAGATAGCTTTCAAGATTTTAACCAGAAATTTTGTTCATATAAATGGCAGCACAAGCACAGTTTCGTGTGCAGAAAAAGTGGAATAAATTGACAAATTCAAATTATAATTTTGTAAAAAATAACAAAAAGTATGCAAGCGTAGCTGATTTTTAGAATAATACTAGTGCTAAAAATATCTTAAGGGGTTTCTTTACTTCCTTTAGAACTAATTCTGAAAAAAATCACCTGTAGTAGTAAAAGCATTTGCTTGCACAATTTAGGCAAAAAAGGGAAATGACTGAGTATTGTTTCTAACAAAATTTATTTCATCTCTTTTCATCTTGGCTTTCAGTTACAGAAAACATGTTAAAATGAGTTTTGCATATACAGGATGTAAAGAAATCTGTGGAGTATAACAAACAAACAAAAAGCATATCTGTGTGTGTTGATGGGTAAAGAAACCCCATTCCTTCAAGTTCTTTGTATTTGAGAAGCTACCTTTTATGATCAATAATCAGTACTCAAAAAGCCAGCTACCTTTCTTCTGATACAACTCTTACGTGCTTTTCTGAGCATTCTCACGCACATGTCTGCGTGTATCCATGCACACACACAGATTATGATGCTTTTATGCATGCAGAATCAAATGGTTCAAGGGAATTGGTGACAAGATGCAAGCCTTTCATATCTCTGCCATTATTTGCTCATTTTAGTAATGAAAAGACATTACTATCTGAAGGCTGTTTGTCAGAAATGAATAGGCTCTCTCATTCCAGGTCACTGGACAACTATCTGCATCACAAATGTGCTTAGGAACCGAAGACTGGAAGAGACTATCGAGATCCTGATGGACTGTCAAGTCCAACTCTCTCCATCCCAGTCAACCATGCATTAGAAATGTTGTCCAGAACAGCCTATGGTATTATACTTCCTGCATGTCCTGCCTACCCAATCTACAAAACACGTATGGAACTTTATCACTGAATGAAGGCTCCCTATAAACAAAAGCCTCAGAAGGTATCACTTGGAGAAGATGTAAATAGTCTGGATACTGCAAACTTTCCTCCAAAAAAAAAAAAATTACCTTCTGGAGTGACTTAGTAACACTCTCCTTTATTTCCCTTACAAAATACATCATCTGTAAGGATAATTTGGCATGCAATTAAGATGACATACAGTTTATCTGCTGCAATTTAAATATGAGCTGTTACAGTGTGTTAGATCTCACCCTCATTAAAGCATCTCTTGCAGATAAATATCTATGAGAAAATTCACATAGTGATTGGCCTGTGTGACTCACACTGCCAGGCTGACATGGTTCAGGAGCTGCTTCCAGGACATGTCAGCTCTTCAGGCTGCATAACCACATGAGACACCTCAAAGTAACTTGTCCCTGTTTGAGTGACACTCCTTTTCAGGTAACAGCTGAGACCTCACAGAGAGGCAAAGCCTGCAATACCTGTTCTCCAGATCTGAAGATCTTAAGTCTCCCACGAGGCCAGCCCAGCTGATTCTACATGCAATAATATAAAGTATATTTAAAATATAATTTTAATTATTCCTCTGGTATAGATACAAGCACTGAATTTAGTGTTGCACAGATTTCACCAATATTTATACATAATCAGATGCGTAAATTATAAAAAAAGAAACACAACCTAAGTTTGAATTGTACTTGCAGTACAGCTAATTAGACATGTCTCTCAAACTAAAACCACTCCAGTCAATGTCTACAGATTTAGAAGTATTTTAGTTATTTCAGTCTAAGAAAGGTTTACATTCTAGGGCTCTTAGCTAGAATGTAAGGGATAAAAATTTGCAAAGAAGAAATGGCATGACTACATATTTACAGAACTGCTTTAGAAAGAATTAAAAATATATGTTAGATAAAACTATAGGCAAATAATGTACTGCACTGTTGCACTGTCCAACTCTTTTAAGCTTGATTTTCTGGATGCAGATATTTAATGGCACTTAATGCGTGTCTGAAATGTAGAATCATAGAACATTCTGAGTTAGAAGGGACCCACAAAGTCACTGAGTCCAGCTCCTGGCCCTGCACAGAAAGTCCCAAGTCACCCCCTGTGCCTGAGAGTATTGTCTAAAAGGTTCTTGAACTCTGTCACTCACTCAGTGCTGTGACCACTGCCCTGGGGAGCCTGTTCTGGTGCCCAAGCACCCTCTGGGTGAAGAGAACTTTTTCCTGATATCCCACCTAAGCCTCCCCTGGCACAGCTTTAAGCCATTCCCTTGTGTCCTGCCACTGGGCACCACAGAGAAGAGATCAGTGTCTGCCCCTCCTCTTCCCTTCAAGAGGAAATTGTTGCCTGCAATGAGGTCTCCCCTCAGTCTCCTCCAGGCTGAACGGACCAAGCGACCTCAGCTGCTCCCCATATGCCTTCCCCTCCAGGCCCTTCACCAAATATAGAACAAAATGGGTAAAACTGGAATTAAAACATTAATGAAAATTTAAAAATAGCTAAATGATAGAGGCATGAAGCACCAGCAGGTGTAGCACAGAAACAAGAATTTTTTATATTTTTGTTTCTTGAGCTTCCTATAGATTTATTGCACAAAACCATGTAACAAATGAAGACCACACACATAATCAGAACCCTTGGTCTTCCTACTTTTGTTCCGTCAGTGGACAAGGACTTAATAAAATCACATACTATTTTACCAGTAAAAGTAATTTTTGCATTCTAATTTATTACTGTGCCCATAACAATTCATCAAAAAGATGAAACAAGTATGCCTGTGTGGCTTTAAAATAAAAAACTGTTCAATTTCAGGACAGGGATTTTTTTAAAAAGCAACCTTAATTATCTAGGGAAGTCAAGGGAGGAAGGAAAGAATAAAAATGTTTTCCTTTGCTGTTGTCAAAATGCTGGCTGAATATAGTAACAGAATTAAACTGCAATAACTCCCATATACTCAGGAATGAGTAATGTCCTGGACAATTGGAGGTAAACAAAAGGTTAAACCAGTAATGAGCTAAGTCTCAGTTTTTAATAATGATTAGGTAACTGTCATGTTAGGAGCTGGTGGAAAGGAGCTGGATTTAGATTGCCTAATCGGTATGGAATCAGGAAGAATGGACAATGACATTTTAGTAGGAAATGATTTAATGGAGAGGAAAGGAAGGACTGGATGAACTAACTGAAGCATCAACACACACCTAGGAGAGATTGGTGAAGAAAGGAAATACCAGTACTGAGACAAACAGTATTTTTTTCCTGTAATTAACAGAGTTCCAGGCCTGTCAAGAACGAACTTTATTTAGGAAACCACTCAGGCAGTGAATGAATACAACATGAAAAATTTTGAAGAGAGGTAAAGCCAAAGACCTACCTTACTTAAAATGGGTGACCTATGGATCATTTGAAATAGCGACAGCAATTTTTAAGTATTACATTTCAGAGTAGTATTTTGCAACAGAGGCAATTTCACCATACTCAAACTACAGCCTCAAACACCGCATTGCTATCACTGTAAAACTGAGCCAGATAAAATAGACCAGTAATTTCTTGCAAAACCGTCCTCACATGGAAGAGCTGAATAGCGAACATGGTGCACTCTTCCTCTAGGGGGGAATACATTACACACATCACAACCGAGGTATCATGAAGATGAACAGAGGTTAGCCAGCTTCTAGAAACATATCATAAATTTAGCACACCTATTCTAAGCCACCTCCTTGTAGGGCAAACTCAGCGCACCATTAAACCGCGCAGAGTCTCAAAAACCGAAGTGTCGGACCCGCGCTGCGCTGGCTGCGCGCCGCTTTAGGACGCAGGCCCCGGCCTGGCCGCATTCCCGCCGACTTTCCCAGAGCGCTCGGCACTCCCGAGTCGCCGGGCGAACCGAGCCTCGCCGCCACCTCCGACTGTCACTCGGGGCAGACGGGAACCGCCCGGCCGCAAGCCGCCAGCCCCTACACCGACCGACCCGGGGCCGGCCCCGGTCCCGTCCCGCTCCCCCCGGGCGCGGCGCTCACCTCGCTCCCGCGCAGGCGCGTGGGGCCGCGGGAGGCGGCGGCGGCGGCCAGGCCGCGGTTTCCCGGCAGGCGCCGCTCGCTC